>LOJH01023086.1:6081-20009 GCA_001685095.1 Ellobius talpinus | reverse complement strand
CAGTTGTTTCTGTCATTTGTTGCACATTTTGGAAGTTGCTTGATTGCACTTCCTCTTTACTCAAGTAATATTATTTCCCTTCTCAGGTCATCTTTGGGGTTGAAGACTAGATAGTTGTATTTATTTTCATCTCATGACCTGGCCAAGTTATTTATTATACATGATTTAAACTCATTAGGATAGGATAATTATTGAAACATTTATTACATGTTTCTTGCTNTTATGCTGGTTGTAATTCTAATTTTTATACTTGATATTTGTTTTTATTGTATATAACCTTGTATTAGGCTTAGAACTTTACTTAAACAAAAGGGGGAGGTACTGTAGGAATTCCTACTGCCAATAGCCTTTAAGTTGGGCGTGGCCTCTTATACTATATATGCCAATATAAAGCGCTCACCTGGCCTCTTTTCTGGCTGCAGAATTTGTTTGCTGTTCTCCATTCCAGCAGAGGATTGTGATCTGTGAGTCTACTCCTAAATAAATAACCCTCTATTATACTCAATTCCGAGCTAGTGCGACATTTCTTTTAAGCATCCTTCTTCAAAAGTGCCTGGGACAAGTCATACTTCCTTGAATACAAGGTCAGATTTGGGGGTATATTTCAGTGGTAGAGCTCTTGCCCAAGTGCTCTAGATTTGATCCTCAGTATAGCAACCAACCAGCCAATAAACAATAAAAGCAAATTCCCCACCAACTTGGGAAGCTCAGGTGGGAAGGTTGTGAGTTTAAGGCCAGCCTGGGCAGCATATGGAGACCCATCTCAGAAACAGAACAAAAGCAAGAGCTCTAAGCCACAAATAGAATTTAGACCTCTCACTCATAATAAAGGTTAATTCTGGTATTTTTTTAAACCAAATCTCATACATGTTATGTTATTCATGGAATTTGATGATGGTTTTGTAATAATATGCATAATGAACTTTGCCATCATAAGCATTTGTAAACACACAATTCAGTAGTGTGGATTGCATCCGCACTGTTGTACAGCTAATCTTGAGAAACCCTTGCCTGTGCCAACATTAACACTTTATACTTACTGAACAAGGGCCCACTCTTTCAGCAGCCTTTGTCCACTAGCCTTGATTATGCTCTCTGTCTCCATAGATTTGTTTGTTCTAGACACCTCACATAAAGACTCAGATCTCAGATAGTGTTTGTATCTTTTTGACTAGCTTTTGTTTGTTTGTTTTTTGTTTTGTTTATCGAGACTGGGTTTCTCTGTAGCTTTGGAGTCTGTCCTGGAACTCACTGTTGTAGACCAGGCTGGCCTCAATCTCACAGAGATCTGCCTGCCTGCCTCTGCCTCCCGAGTGCTGAGATTAAAGGCCAATGCCACCACCACCAGGTGTGACTGGCTTATTTTATTTAGCATAATGTCCTCAGTGTTCATTAATGGGTGTGTTATCTTTTGATTATCCTGGAGATAAGAATATTTTCTCTCTCTGTGTTCGGTGGACCACCATGCCCTTCCAGAGTGTTGTGAACAGTAGTCTGGGGTATGGGCCAAACTAGATCCCCTGTTGGGGTAAGTGGACTAGCCACCAGCAAATAAGAGTTAAGTTGGATTCTTCCTGACAAAGTTCTTGATTTTTTTAACCCATTATTTGTTTTTGGTTTGTTTGTTTTTGTTTTTGTTTTGAACCCCTGGCTGGCCCAGAACTCATTATATGGACTTGTGCTGGGAGGCCTTCTCATGTCCTGGCCTCTTGCTTGCTCTCCTCTGCCAATCCCCAACACAGGATGCTCCTCTTTAAAACTGGGTAATATTTCATCAAATTGTATTCCACACCTTGTTGATCCATTCAGCTTTCAGTGGGCGTTTGGATTCCTTCCCTCTTTCGGTTGTAACAGTGTATGAACACGGGTGTACAGATATCTAGCCAAGATCCTATTTTCAATTCTTTTGAGTTTAATTGATGACTCTTTTGGAGCACATTAGAATTTTAGCATTTTCCTATACTGCTAGAAGGATGACAACTAATAACCTAACTTTTCTCCTTGTAAGCTATTCAAAACCATAAAACTGGCAACTCAATTAAAATCAAAACAAACATCAACTATAAAAATACTGTACTAAGTAGAAGCTTTTGATTATGTGAGACAGAAATCAACTTGCACTATTCTGAGCCAAAACACTTTAATGGAAAAGGCTGAGGGCACCTTTGTACCTAGTGAAGAGTTTACTGCACAGGAAGAAAGGCTCTGGGTACCTTTAGGACATTCTCCCCCACCCCTTTCCCCTCTCCTTTCTGAGTGCTGTTCCTTTTTCTCTCACTGCACATTGCTACCACACAGAAGAAAAATATCACCCAACTGAATAAGAAAAATATCCCAACTGAAGCACTCAGAACCACCATAGGCTTCTACCACTCAGTAGAAGAATTGGAAAATGAAAGGCAGTGGGGTAAGAAAGTGTCTGCCTAGACCCACGGTAAATAAATAGCACACACCTTCCCTGGAGTTGGAAACGAATGGGGCAGGGAAGCGCCCAACCACTCCACCTGTGCTGACCAATTTCACGGAGTCAAGAGGCAGGCTTTACGGGAAATTCAAGAGTACAAGGACACATTAATCAGCAGCCTGAATCCACGGATAATAAGGCAAAGAAAAGGCCTGCTAGCGCTGAGATCTTTTCGACAAGTCTTTAGTTTCACAGGGCAAGTCCCAGAAGAGTGAGATGGAAAGGAGATGAGAAAAACAGAGCTCCCATACCAACGAGTATGTCCAGAGGCCACAATTAAGAGGAAATAATAATGACACTCAGAGATCCCGGGCTCTAACATTTCCTGGAGAGAAAACCCTCGTCCCGATACCTCAGAGACATGTTACGCGGTAATGAGGTGGAGGAAGAAGCCGGCCACAGGAAGCACAGCGCAGCAGATTAAACTCCTGCTAAGAACCGGAGCTCAGTCCCACATCACTTGCAATCTGCCTCAGGTAAAACATCTCTTTGGGCTGTCCATCGATTCTGAATGTTAAGGAAGTCTTCTCGGCAGTGGTTCCAGGTGCCAGGGCATCGAATCTCAGGCAGCGAATGAAAAATGAGGGCTGCAAAATTCAATCCTAACTCAGCTGCTGTGCATATCCCGAGCAGAGACAGCACATCAACAAACTGCTTCAGGGTGGGCCATGGATCTCTGCTTTCCACATAAGCTTTTTTGTGGTCATGATAGGGTATTCTCAGGTTTGGGAGTGAAGAAGAGGCTGATGGGAGAATGAGAGACAAAAGAAATAGACTTGTAAATTAAAATCTTTTTAGTGAAAAAAGACTTTTTTTCCAGCTTAAACTACTTACTTCATGTAAATGTCCACACCTGTGGAGAGAGCTACACCTCTTTCACGGCAGTCATCAACAGGGTTATCAGTCATTATATGTGAGCGTGTCCCGTCTCCACAATGAGCTTATGATCTCTAGAACGGCAAGGGAGAGGACACTGCCTTTGCTCACCTTCATGTGCCCCACAGTGTCCTGAGGAGTCGATGCTCATTCCATGTCTCTAGCACGCCATCATGGGTGAGACATTGCCGTATTGGATCCCTACAGCTGCACCCCAAGTACCCTGCAAGACGAGGATGCTGAGAAACTAAAGCTCTCCAGAGCAGTGGTTGGTGCAAATTCACACCATGATTGAGCTGCGATTCCAATACAAATCTACTGAATTGCAAAGTTCACGAACTACCTAGTTGGCAAATCAACGTTGTTGTTCTCCAATTAGCATTCTGATAATAAGAACTGTAGCTATATTAAACACTTTTTCTAAACTAACTCTATATATTGTTTCAGTTAGTTCTGTTCATGGAGTTTTATAGTATCCATATTCCCTATCTAACAGATGAGAAAACTGAAGTACATGGATGTTAAGACAGCCTCAGATCTTATGAATTTTATAGTAAGTGCTAGCAGCAAGATGCTGGCCCACCTGCCAGAGCATATATGTGTTTTTAATCATCATCGTACATTAATTTGAAGACATAAAAATGAACACATACACACACACACGCATACCAGTTTGCATGTTTTGAGTATCTACTCTATGCCAGATTCTGAATTCATCCTAATTTAGTCCTCAGTAGAACCCTCAGAGCCAAACAGCCCTTTGGTAAATTGTGGACTGAACGAACAACCAGAGAGAAAAACAGGAGCTGTCATTATGACCAATCATAAGAACAGCCCAGGACACCCTTGTACCTGCACTGGTAACACCTTGGGTTACAGAGGAATAGGAAAGATAAATGAGTGTTAGAAACATAAGGGCAGTTCAGATCAGAGACGGCCTCCTAGTTTGAAAATAAGCGTTTCTTAAAGCCCATGATGACCCATGTCTTGAAACAGGCCTTCTTTGCTGTGATGACACATGAAAGGAACGGTGCCAGAAAAAAAGCAGCATTACGGGGGCTGGAGAGATGGCTCAGAGGTTAAGAGCACTGACTGCTCTTCCAGNATACATGGAAGGAATGTTGTATACATAATAAATAAATAAATCTTTAAAAAAAAGCAGCGTTACAAGGAAGAAAAACAAAAGCCTCAAGCTAGGCTCAATTTTATCGTTGCTTTACATTTTTCTAATTTATTTATTCTTTCACAATTCTATGTATTAATACAATGTACTATGATCTTATGCCCCACCACCATTATACTTTTATCCCCTTATTCTCTCCCCCATCCACAGTGGGGCTGGGCAGGTCTGGTCTTGTGAAGGTCTTACATAGGTAACCACACAAATGTGAGTGTGTGTGTGTGCAATCGCCATGTCATGTCCACAAGATGGTGTTTCACAGTACTTTCCCCATCCTCTGGCTCTCACATTCTCTCTTCTGCCTCTTCCATGATGTTCTCTGACCCTGAGGAGATGATGATATTGCCGTCTGTTTAGAGCTAAGCACCTGCCACTTACCTCAGCACTGTGACGAGTTATGAGTTGCTGCCTTCACCATCACCCCCTGCAAAGAGAGGCTTCTCCAATAAAGGCTCAGAGCAGGGCTAATCTCTGGGTATAAACATGAATATCGAGAGGGCAGTTTGGCACTATATCCACAGTGGTAGGTTTCCCCAGCCATGAGCTTTTAACTAGGTTTACAGTACCAGGCATCAATTCTTCCTTTGGACTTCAAATCTAGTCAGGAAATCATTGGCTACTCCTGGGGCAGTCACGCTACTATTGTACCAGCGTGCACATCCTACCTGACTGGCTAGAATTTTAGCTTGCAGGGTTCACAGTTGATTAAACTTGTTGATGACTTTTCTCCCTCCAGACAACTGAACATTTCTGACATTGTGGCAATTACTCGGCTCAGTTTTGTAGGAGAAATTTAGCCTTCATAATCAACAACTTTTGCGAGATGTATCCAGATGAATTAGTTTGGTATGGTAGTCAGGAAAGAGTAAAACATGGGATAAAAGGCCAAATCCCTTGCTGTAGATAGAAGTATGTGAATCCACAAGAGCTTGAATACAAGGATATCAAAGATTTATCAGGAAACACCCACATATAACAAGGTAGAGAACTGCCACAATCTTCTGTTCTGCCCTGGGGTGAATGGAAACAGCAATCCCACCTCTGACCACCACACAACAGAGCAAGAGTCTGACCCCCTCCTTTTAAAGGGCGGGGTATATACGTATTATACTGCAGCTCTTTCTCTCTTCTTACAACCCCTGATGTCCTATACTCCACAATGGCTTCTCCTCCAGCCTGGGAGTTAGGCATGGCCATTTGATTTGCTACAGTCAATGGAGTATGACCATTACTGAGGTGTCACTTTAAAAATAACCAGCACTAGGTTTTCCAGCTCTCCTTTCATGGTGACAGATAGTGTCAGATACCCTACATTACTAGATAAAAATGGTATAGATCAGAGACCTGAACTAACCCATAGTGGAGAGCACATGCGTGGAAAGAGAAATCTCATTACTACAGAAAAATAATTAGCCAAATCAGATTAATATGCTAATTAATAAGCTGTGTGACCCTAGGCAAATCATTTGTTTTTTTATGCAAACCTCAGACACTAGCTTAGAATGGAAATGGGGAATATTTAACTAGGGACCAACAAATTATTGTCATGAAGAAGTGATTGAAAACAAAATGATTACAAGTAAGGGTGTGTGTGTGCTTGTGTGTGCGTGTGTGTGTATGTGCATATGCACACATGTGCATAAGGAAGCAAGAATGAGACAATATACAATTCTGAAATTGTCCTGGGAGAAGACCCAAAGACTTTTCACTTTCTAAGAGGGTCTGTGTTGCCCTCATTTTGGTTAGGAGCCTGGATAATCTGTGAAGCTAGTCACACTCCAATGTACTTTGTGGTATGGGGGAGACTGAAGTAGCTAATTAAGTTCCTCTACTATCTGGTATTTCAGGACTTGCCTTGAGTTAGATTTTATTAAAGTTGTTTTCCAATAATTACATTTAAGAGCTCTGCTTAATAGGATCTTAGATACTGAAATCTCAGGAGCTATTCCTGAATGAAGAAGGGATTCGGGGCAATTCTTTTTATCTATAGAAGAAAATGTTCTTCAAGATGTGATAAAGAAGACTCAGATTGTGTTTGGGAGGTAGGACAAAAAGGACCATTTTTTTTGTGGTATCAGAAGAGACTGCCCTTTCAAAACCATATCCTTATATTTGTCTTAGTGCCTGGGAGGCTGGAGGATAAAGCTGAAGGCTGATGTTTAATACCAAGACAGTGGGTAGACTAGGTACATAACGCCTGAGCTCTATAAATGGGTGTTTAGGTTAGCACTGAATTTCATCAAGCTGTTCGGCCATACTGTCTCATCTATAAAGTAAGATCAATAATACTAAGCTGTCAAGGGAGACTGCTCAGCCAATAGATACTACATTCAAATGCAATTGAAAGAGCTCATTTAGGAACTATTTACCAAGATGTGCAAGACATGCAGAAGCATAACGAGGCAGGAAAAAGCAGGGGACCTCTTATCAGTCTTACATCTGCAAGAAAAGAAAAAAAAGGAAAGGGCTTGTAAAGAGAGAGCTGCAGCTACCATTGAGGAAAGGGTCACACAGTAGGGGCAGGAGGTGTGTCTTCTCCTGGATGCTGCCAGTGCCTGCCATTGGTGAAAGCCACGCAGAAACCAGTGGCAAAGCCCATTGATATAGTTCATAGAAGTCAGCCTCCTGGTGTAGAGAGGAAGATGGTGAAATGGGCAGAGATGAAAGGAGGAAGTGACCATTCCGGCTCTTAGAACATGTTTCCACAAATGTCAGCTCCTGTTTATTCTTTGTGTGAAACTCTTTGTGGGTTGCACAAAGAGCGAGTCCTTGAGCTCACAGACAATAGGAAAGCACGTGTGACAGAGACCGTGATTAGGAATCCAGTTACTTTGACTAGGGAGGTAGGTTGGGGGCCAGAGAACCGCATCAGAATGAGTTGACTAGGATAAAGGAAAACATTGTTCCTCAAGAACACAGCCCCCAAAGCTGTTTGTGGTTGCTGTTCACTATCCTAGAGAGACCGACTCTACCATGACTTCTGCTGCAACCCTAGCATCCTCTGTCTTTTGGCTGCTTAAGTAGATGACTCTATTAACAAGGTCTATAATTGAACCAACTCCTTACACACATATCCAGGAGGCTAGCTTCCTTCTGGGTGTCTAAATACAGATTCTTGCCCACAATACAGGGTTGCTGTGTTTGAATTGGGTGGTGTCCCACAGAAGTTGTATAAACTTTGTTAGCTTGAGAGTCAGGTGCAGCTGCAGGCAGGATTCAGCTGGTCATTGTCTTCTGTGCCTTCCCATGCCGTCTCATTCCAGAGACTGTGGGCTGCCAACACAAGGAGATTAAACTCTTCTACCAAGAGTCCCGACTAACGGACATAGAGACACACAGCTTCACTTCTTCTTTCTTGTCCAAGAAAACACTTTTCCTTCATCAGTAGGAGTAGTGGGACCTTAGACACATGACTATGTGGACCAATCATATTTCTTCCCCTGGCAATTTAGATCTTAAAGGGAATAGTCCAAGTTAAGAGTAATGATTAAAGCTTCAGTCCCATTCATAGGACTCTCAAAAACAATGCTCATGTATTAGAGCCTCCAACAAGAATAAATCAATTAAAATCAAACTCCTGATTGTATCTTGCTTTTTGGTATTTCCTCTCATTCTCCAAGCTATCCCTCCTCTTTCTAATTCAGTGTCAGGCTTAGGTCAGTAAACAAGGCTAGACCACAAAGTGATGGTCCAGGTTTCAGGATCAACAAGGGTGATGACTGGGATGATGTTTAAAGGTTTTTTTTTTGTTTGTTTTTACTTTGGTTTACTTCCAGACCAGCCCAATTGGAAAGCAAATGGTATATATTAGAAAAGGCAAGCATGAGCAGGTGGGAGCTGCTCCAGAGTGGGAGCTGAGTTCCCAAGTCTTAGCATCCCATGCAAAGTGACAATCCTCTCTTTTAAACCTTTAGGCTACAGCAAAGACCACCTTGATGTTCAAAGATCTTACTGTTAGCCTGGAAGAAGAGCTTGCTTCTTCATAATGGTCTATTTCCCACCATTTCTGTAGAACCTGCGGTAAGTTTGGTCTTGCCGTATCAGTGTATGTCAAAGGCCATCTCTGTCCCTTGTGACCAGCATTCTGTTAGGCATAGCTAAAGTCTATCTAGTTATTCCATAATCTCAGCCTGCCATTGGTTCACAGTGTTGCCCATTGTCCTATTTCATATACCTTAATGACCATTATGTGGAAGATGTATCTGTACATATACATATACACACACACCCTCTTATCAAGCCACCAAAGCAACTATTACTCTGATACTTTATAGATGAGAACATGAGCCTGTGTGAGTGGTGTGTCAGTGGGCTTCCCTTGTCCAGCATTACAAAGCTGTGGTGCTGAAGAACAAGGATTCAAACCCAGACAACCCTGCATTGGTTCTATTGCACGTGGGTACAGCCTCTGATCTTCTTGGGCCCCTCTCTGTGTTTTAAGAAGAAAGTCTCAACTATACATTTCCACAGAGTGTTTGGGGGAAAGCGAATAAGAGAAGGATGAGAATGTTAAGAGGCAGGATAAGGTTCTGAACTGCAAACCACTTGCCAGCTTTCTTTCATTTGTTTTCAATAACTACATCTTTTGCTTTTTGTCTTAAACAAATAACAAATTGTCTCTTGTTTAGTACTATAAATTCTCCTAGTCACTCCAAGCCAATTAAACTTCCCCAAGAGATGAGTGTGTAGCTACTGATCTTACATCTGCGTGCATTTATTTACCCATTTCTTTCTACATTTGCTCTGCAAACTCTCAGTGTTAGCCCCTCATCAAATTCATGCCAAAACATCTCCCCCTTGGTATTAAGTCACCAGAATCACAATCATTAGCCTAAGATGATTAATGTAGGTATAACATGGTCTAAGCTCTACTCTTGAGCTTAGCCAAAAGATGTAGAAGTGATGGATTCAAGCTCTAAAGCAGCCAAAGATACAGGCAAGCGGGTTCTTCTGTTCTATTTCCTGGATCTTACATGTGTTCTACTGGCCATTGTGAAGCAAGATAGAATGACAAACTTCCCCGAGTCTGGTTGCACCCATGAAACTGTTCTTTCTAGAACAAACTTGCTCATCAAACAGCCCTACAACAGATGTCCTTCCACTACCTCCAGAGCACAATTTCCACCCCAGACAAAGGGAACAACCAGACTTCTGTGTACAAAAGTAACTCACTGTGATCTACTGCTGTCTACTGCACAGTCACTAATCTGTTAACTCCTTGTAACACATCTTGTATTTGAAGGAGAAAGAGGTGAAAACAAAAAACACATTGCCCAAGGCCAAGTGGAAAAGGAAATACATTTAAAGTGCTGCAAGGTAAACCCCAATAGCAGAGTGTTCATCTCAGCTGGCTTGAAATTACAGCTGAGATTTGAGGACAAAAGCCAGAAACCTTGGAAGAAGCAAATTTCTGCCTTCATCAGCCACCTGTAAGTCGTACAGTGGTTACAAGGAAAGAGAGTAGGACTCTAGAGTGCGCTGCATCCTCCCTGCTGAATTGGCTTCCACATCCATCCCTGAGCTGCAGTAACCTCGGAAGTGAGAGACAAAGACCATCACTCCACATCCTCTGACTTCATCGACTCTTCTGCCGTGGACCTATAAATGCTTGTGTACTGAACACAACAGAAAAGGTAGGGATGGAGAAAACACTAAGGTAGATGTCAGAGACTCAGCCCCAGGATGTTGCCTGTAAAACACTTTGAACTGACCCTTAAAGAGTTACGGGTCATAGGAAAATGCTGTCGGGTAAAGAGGAAAACGAAGTGCATCCCTGTCCTGAGACTGGGCAGCAGGAACCCCCAGCAAGGACTACATAAGTAGTTCAGTCAGTACAGCACTAATCTCACATGCATGGGGACCCCAGTCCCCAGCAGCCATGGACAAAGCAGGGTGTGGTGGCTTGACATAAGCTTGCAATGAGCCTGGTGTCTTGAGATGAGCATGACATCCCAGTGCTGAAGAGAGAGAGACAGGATGATCCTTGGGGCTCACTGGCCACCCAGTCTAGTATGATTTCTGAGCTCTGGGCTGCAAAGACCCTGCGTGAAAGGATGTGTGAGGCTGATCCTAAGGATCACATCCAGGGTTGTCTTTGTGATTACTTATAACATGCATCTACATACATAAACAAGCACACGTCTAAATTAAGAGAAAACCCTAACCAAACCTTACATTGCATTTATTTATGGTTGTGGAGAAAGAACTGACCAAAACGAATACTTCTTTTCTGTTTAAGGGTTTAAGGATCCGTCCAATTTTAGTTATAAGATAAAACTGAGAGTCTGGTTAATTTTGAATTTGCCCCCAAATCTCTTAGAATCTCCCAATAATTTGCTATGTAATGCACATTTAATCTCATAGACTCAGAAGGGTGAGCAACAAATCAAAGGGAAGTCAAAATTTACGCAAAATAGCTATAGTCCAAGAAGTATCTTTGAGAGTCTCCTGCTCATCTAATCTGCCTTCGCCACCCAGCCCTTAAAGACAGCACCTTGTCGCTTCTTCCGAACACCATTTTCCACCACTTTTGGTTAAGACAGTTGAGGTTAGTACCGCCGTTTGAACAGCTGTGGCGCATTAGTGGACCGTGAATCCTCCCAGCTCCTGGAGGTGGGGGAATCCTGAGCAAACAACCTCCAGCCCCGTTTCCCTTTAAGCCCGAGGTGTTTAACCTTGGCCTTTTACCCTTCTGTTCAACTCTTCCTTCGCATCTCCTAAAAATAGTTTTCAAAAACAGGTCTCATCTGGGAGACTTCCGCAAGGCACATGGGCTTGCCCGACCACCCTCCTAGAGGGTCAATATCTAATGTCTCATGACAGGGAAGATGACCTGTCCTTAAAGAACAGGAAACCAGCCTCCAAACTACTGTTCTGTGATGTTCACGAGTCCCGGTCACCGGTAGGGATGCTTCATAATCACTATGAAGGAAAGAGCCACACCAGCTGAATGTGAGCCGGGAACTAAATAGGTTACATTTGGGCAGATGGTTGATATTAGCAGAAATGATGTCCAGATTCATGACCTCCAGTTTCCTTCACACCACTGTCAACAAAACAAGGCAGCCTGACTCCAGCATTTGAGGTGAAGGGCCCCATGGCATTCCTCTCTGAGCTCTGCTCATGGTTCCTTTCTATCAGCCATCTGATGTCTGTTGACGGTTTCCACATGGCCAGACTGTTCCTGGGATGAGGCTTCCATTTTCTGCCTAATTGGCTATTTCTTTCGGTGGCTGGCCTCTACCTTCGTCAGAATCACGATAAACATCCCTTAAGTCTAGAAAAGCGAAACACTGTGTTTTGGTTTCTACTTTTCCCTCCCAAGCAAACTGATGTTTTTAGAAAGTCTCTTCTGATTTATAGCCATGATAATTGCATACTGTGTCGAGGTGACGGACCTCTTTTTACCCCCATCTGTACATCTGGAGGTTGATTGAGGAGTCCATGTTTACTGAAATAATAAAGGGCATCCTCGCAGATGGATTCTTTTTTTTCCTCCCTGTGTGAGTATTTGGGAAAGTACAGAAGGCATAGACAGCATTATGGGCAAGAGGGGATTTAGAAGAGAGTGAGAGCTCACCCTGTCCTCTCCTCCCGAGCTGTCTTCAAAGCCCAACTGTAATAAAAGGCAGTTTCATGTATTCATAATTGCCCACTGATGGGCATGTCTCCCAAAGGTTACATCAAAAGGTTATCACCAAGAAAGGAAGAACAGCCCTGCAGGGAACCACAAGCATTAAATGTCACACCTAAATTCAGTGCACATCTCTGACTAGATTCCATGCAATCATACGCCAACCCAACCGTGAGCATTGAGGATTTTTAATAATTTCACAGGATTCTCTTAGGAAAAACACAAATGGCACCACCATTACCTCACATAGCCAGCAAACTTAATTTTTTTCATAGGGAATATTCCTGTAAGATATGGAATAATTTTATCTGTGCTTGACACAAAAGGATTGACGTAAGAAACCAAAGAATTGAGTTTTGTCTTAGTGCTTTTGCGACTTAAACCAAAGTAAGTTCTGACCTCACTGTACCCCAAATTTGAACTCATGAACTTCTGAGGCAACACAACCTGTTCTTTGTATATATCTCTGCCACCGTTACAGGTGCCGCCACTTCCCCAAGATGAGCTACAAAACTCCAAATTAGCTTAGCCTAATTCCTGTTTTCAGTTGTGTATCCTTCACTTCTAAGAATTCAGCCAACTGGAGACCAAAAATATGTGATGGAAACTGATGTCTAAACCGAACCTGAATGAACATTTTTCTTTTAATTGTTTCTTAAACAATATAGAATAGTGGCTATTTGTATAGCATTTACATTTCAATAGGTTTTATAAGGACTGTCAAAATGATTTAAAGTGTAGGGGAAGGTGTGTACCAGTTAATTGCAGATGCTATACCATTCTCTAAAAGGGATTGAGCATCTGCAGTTTGACACCCATGGTGGAGGGGAAGCCCAGAAAACCATGCTCTATGCATAGCAGAAAGCTATATTCAGTTTGGAATAGCACTATCTGTATGCGACTTGGCCAGATGTAGGAGATAGAAATTCATATATAAAACAGTACCCAAACTTGATAGGGTGAGATAGGTGCACACATGAGGAAATAGTTAGGAGATGTAATGTAGAAGCCAAAGGTTGTGAATGTCATTCTGAGCCTTTGTGAAGGGGAAGATATCAGACAATGAGGACCTTGCAGACTCCACCCTGCAGCCATGGCAGAGCCCCTGGATTTTTGCCTCCAGTGTGCTCTGCCTGACTCTTCCTTCCTTTCCAAGTTCTTATTACCCATGCACCCAGAGTTTGAATAGCGATAGCTACTTGCGAGTTTTTGCTGAGATTTGCTACATGCCTGGAACAATTGCATGCCCTTCATACATTTTAATTTACTTAATTCCTCTGTATGCGCTTCATAAATTTTAATTTACTTAATTCTTCCAATAATTGTATATGTAGACACTGTCCTTAGGTACATTTTAAAGATGAGGGGACTGACACAGAGATGTATAGAATTCTGCCTGTAGTTAGACATGAGAAAATCGAAAACCAGCGTTCTGTCATCTGTTCTAGATTGCAGGCCCTGAACACTTGTCCATCAAGTGTGGTAAGTCAGGTCTAACCTGGAACACACAATTCTACCCACTGTCTTTCTACTTTTTAGTACTTAGGCTCTTATGTTAGCTACTCTTCATCACTGGGACCCAAGAGCTGCTTGAAGAGAGAATGAAATATTTGGGCTTTTTGTTTCATAGGGTTCCTGCCTTAGCTGCTTGGTCCCACGTGCTGTTGAGGCACACGATGGAGGCATGATGGTGTGATGGAGGACACTGTGTTATTGAGGCACACGATGGAGGCATGATGGTGTGATGGAGGACACGTGCTGTTGAGGAACACGAT
>LOJH01023085.1:0-12573 GCA_001685095.1 Ellobius talpinus | reverse complement strand
AAGGAAGGAAGGAAGGAAGGAAGGAAGGAAGGAAGGAAGGAAGGAAAGTAGGAAAGTAGGAAGTAAGAAAAAGGGCTGGAAGTTAGTAGATCTATAATCACTAGAATCTTCTAATAAAATCATCAAAGTATTGAGAATATTACTTAAAGGATGGACCCAAGTAAACCACAATGAGAAAAGACATCCGATGGGTGCCGACCATGGACAAACAGATGTTGGAATAGAGTATCAAGGATTCTTAGATGAAATAAGCAATGAGCTAGTAGACCCACCCTCAATGGCCAAAGGGTTTCTTTCAAAAAAAGGAAATGGAAGAAAGACTCTTGGAACTCCACGAATGTAGAAAAAACATTGAAAGAGAAAAACTATTGGTCAAGACAACAGGCCTCACTCTCTTCTGCTTTCCTAATTATTGTTTACAACCAAAGCAAAGTTAAGTTTTATATGTTTATTAGTGCCTGTGGAGGAAAGATTGAGGAAAATTACTATAAATAAAAACTACTATAAATGCATAGGGATAAAAGATAAAAATAGAGGTAAAATGTCAACACCCGCAGATTATAACAAATTATGACTCCATAGTATGTATTAACAATTAAAGCAATCACAAAATGGTTTAAAAAAAAACGAAGATACACTCAAAAGCACTAGCGGGAACTCAAAATAGAGTTCTAAAGGATGCTTAACTTAAATAATCTACAGGAAGCCAAAAAAAACTAAAATAGAAAGTGAAAAACCACAGAAAAGAAAACAAATCAAATGGCAGGCCTAGGCTATAATGTATCTATTATTCCATTATGTGAAAGGGATTTAGTCGTGCCAATGACGAGACAGGCAGAATGGACTGAAAAACAAAGTCTCATGAAATATAACATTGTACATTAGTAAAAAGAAAAAGTATGGAAATGATGTGCTTTATGCGGTTCTGTGTGGTCTTATTTAGATGTTACCATCAAGGAAACCAGTAGTGGTTCTACAATTATCAGATGTAGTGGATTTTCACAACACAGACATTAACAAGACATAGACATGCCCTTGTGGTTAAAAGAAAAGAACAAATGGATGGATCCAGGAAGAAGACATGCTTTTATAAAATATACAAGCAAAATTATGGAGATTGAAATAGATTAATGACTTTGAAATAGACTAGGAACCAGCTTGGGAAAAGCTTTGTTTTATTTTAAAGGAAAGCATTATAAAATTCACACCTTGAATCTCAGAAAATGGAAAGTGGGGCCATTCAAAGGATCTTGGTCTACATAGGAAATACAGTGTGAGTCAAGAATTTGAGTTGCCTGAGAATCTATCTCAGAAACAAACAAAAAGAAGGTAGTATTGTAGTATTGGAGAGGCTTGTAGAGAAGACACTACTAAATATCTTGATTCTTTTGATTTGATTGGTAAAATGAAATCACACACACACACACAAATGGGTACATAAGTAGTGGAATCTGAATAAGTTCTGTGCATTGTACCAAAGTCAATATCCTAGTCTTGAGACTATGGTTATGCAAGATGCGAACATTGGGAGGGTCTGAGTAACAATTACAGGAGACTTCACTGGACATTTCTTTGCAACTTCCCGTGAGTAATAATTTTAAAATTCAAAAATATAACATTAAGCACCCAAATTATCCACTTTGTTATTGTATAATTGTTGAAATCATTATAAGGAAAAATAAAATTATTTCTTTCTAAGCACTATGTAGGAAAACAATTGCGTGAGAAGATGCCGGGGTGGGGGGAGTAGAAGATCTGTATAGTGCCCTCGGTATGTTTTCAGCTGATGGACTGTGTGAGAAGGGAGCTGATGACCCTGAAAAGACGGCTGTTTATGGAATGTAGGAAAAATCTTCATATAAATGACTAAGAATAGTAAGATGAAGAAGTGGAGTAAGCCTGATTACCCATACCCCCACACACATGTGTAGGGGTGGGAGAGGGAGAGAGAATTTGTGGGGAGGAAGAAAGGATGAAAGGGGAAGGAAAAGAAGAGGAGGGTAAAGTCTTGCAAGGACAGATTTAAAGCAGAAAGGACTTTGGCCTTTATGAATGAAAACAGAAGAACTGGAGTCACACAGAGGAGACCTGAGAGAGATGTGTACCCCAAAAGGATAGTACTAAAGAGAAGACTGTGCTGTAGTGATGTGGGGAGGATAATTTTATACATGGACCCAACACACCTGTTCTTAATGAGCAGTGGGACTCCATCAGGCCATTTAACTAGCTAGCTGAATTTTGGCTTCAGTCTGGAATGAGAACTAGATGGTTCGTGATGTCTTTCAAGCTAGTAACATATA
Source organism: Ellobius talpinus (assembly GCA_001685095.1). NCBI lineage: Eukaryota > Metazoa > Chordata > Mammalia > Rodentia > Cricetidae > Ellobius > Ellobius talpinus. The sequence goes on along the minus strand of LOJH01023085.1, from coordinate 10,273 downwards.
TGATTCATTTTCACAATATGATTAAAAAAGCTAAAGATTTTATATGCTTTCTTTTTATGAATGTTGATAGTAACAACTGCTAGAAGTAATGTATATTTAATGGTTTAAGAATTTTTGCATCAGAGAAAGGAAAAAAAGTAGATAAATGATTAGTAAAAACATTCCTGCTAATAATTAAAAAGAAAAGCAGTGTGATTCTCAATTCCTAAATATTTAAAAAGCAACAGCTTTATCTGCATAAAAACAGTGGTTTTGTGTTGCAAAAGTAATAAACACACTTTCTTATGTGTGTCATCACTTTGTTGATTCTGCAATGAGGATATAAAATGATCTTTGTTATTTGTTCTATAACTGTTTCATGTAAATTGAAACTTCTTTCCAGGAAGAAGGGAGACTCACAAAATTCAGAAGATATAGGAAACCTGCCAAAGAGTTAGAAGACCCACAAGACCTCTCGTGAATGTTATATAAGCAGCGTAATTGCTGCGGGAGATGAGAGTCTTCAATGGAGCTGCATGTAAACTGTACAGGGAATGCCACTGACACAGCAGTAATAAGTCATCGTTGATGCTGGGGTGACTTTTTCAGTAATGCAGCCCCTCATCAAGGCTCACATGTGATCTTACCAGCAACCTGAAGAAAGTCCTTGACTCAGCAATCTGGATCTGGATGATATCATTTCTTTGGCCAGTTTTTGGTGTCCTATCTGGTAGGCAATTGTTGATGATGCCTTGGGGAAATTTTATGCAGCAATAATACTATGAGGTGGAAAACACTGAGAATTTCTTTCACAAGTTGTGGGTCTGAGTTAGAGTTCAAAATCAGTTATAAGTGAAGCCAGGATTACTGTGCAGGTTTCTTAATTCATAGAATCACTTGAACGACTTACAAACAAACAGAAATGCATAGACACAATGGTGACCCACTCTGAGGTATCACTAGTTAGTATAACAACCAAAATAAGAATAGTAACAACCGTTTTGATAATTATGTAGAAACTGGATTAACTATGCCTAGTTTGAGAAAGTAAAACAGTACAATTACTGTGAAAAGTTTATTATTTTCATAAAGCAGCATCAATAAGTATACACTGTCCATACATTTTAATATCACATTCTTGAATATTTATCCCTGTAAAATGAGAATTTATGTTTATACCAAAAGCACATATACACTTTATTTATCATATTCAAATGGCAAACAAGCATAATTCTTTACTGAGATACATCAACATTATGGATGATAATAAACAGTGAAAAAGGAAAACTAATTGAATAACATGATCACTTTGATGTATTTCAAAAATATTAAATGAGTAGCAAAGAAAAAAGTAAATATCACAGGAAACATACATTTTATTACTACACTTAAATGATTTACCAAATGGCCAAACTGTAGTGACTGAACACATTGGTTGTTGCTAAAGGTGTGCTGCTGATTAGAGATGGGACAAACAATTACATGGTTATAAAGGCGAATAGCACACAGTAAACGTTACAGTGCTGGGCAGTTCTGTGTTCGATTTAAATGGTGAATTTACAAAGCAATGACAATGAACTATAAACTCCCAATGTATGAAGTGTGTCATATAAACCTCCTGACTATCTTAGTAACAGCATCTGTTAGTTGAAATAATCAAGGAAAGGAGAAAAATGGCCTATCTTTTCCACCACTTTCAGAGTCTATGGGGAGTGAGTGAAGTAGCAGGTCATGGGGAAATACAGAAATCCATACACTGTTAAATAATAAAAAGAGCATGTTCAGTAAGACTTTACTTGATCGTTATTTCCTTTCAGTTCAATGTGGAACTTAAGTCTGGAAACACAGCTGGGAACAAATATGAAATCCTTGCTGTGAACTGGTTAAGTGAGTACATACCGCTTGCTTCTCCCTGACACAGGAAAACGGGGACAGTGCAATAATTTGTTTTACCAAAATTGGCAATCAAACTGATTATGGTTTCAGAATTATTTTTTAAAAAAACATAACTCCAAACATTATTTTGGACTCAGCATATGCATTTACATTTACACATGCTTTACATTTTAGATCAGTACGTGTCATGGTTTCCAGTATTGACTAAGAGTCTCTGTACAAATGTCTTACTGGTAACAGGGACTAGTAACTATATCATGCGTTATATCATAAAATGTACTGATCTAAAAATGTAATTTTATTCTTCATCTTAGTTAATTCCATTTCATAGTATTATAATTTTTTGTAGTTTAAAGGATCACAACATAACTAATGCAAATTGCACTTTCCTTTTTCCCAATAATATAGACAGAAGTTTCCTTCTTATCACACGTCTTGTGATAACTCAGCTCATGATGTTTTTTCTAAAAATCAAGAAATTCCAGTTTTTCCCTGAAAGATAGCTTTTTCTCATGAATATTTCACTTGCCAGCATCATTATTTCTGTGCTTTGAGGCCACTGCTGAGTAGGTTAAGGAAAAACCTGGACACAGGCACTGAGATGTGTCCAGGACAGTGACTAAGTGACTCAGAGATGATTTGTGTAACCAATGCAGATGCACTGGCCAAGAGGATCACTGAGTTCTGTGGAGTAGACAATAGCTTGGGAACAGTTTACATCATGTTACTCAGACTGTGCATAACTTAAAACTTTTGAATTGTTTCTTTATCTTTCTATTTAAAAAGATCCACACTGTTTTACTGAAGGTGAATGAAATCATAAAATTGAAACTGAGCATAAAGTCTATCAAAATTTTACATTGATGCTTTTGGCTTATACTTGTGCATTAACTTACAGTGGTATTATTTCAAGGAATTATCTGCCAGTTATCTTTATAAACGTAATGTAGTATACTTAAGTTTTCACTAATATGAGATACAGCTCCACCTTGTATCTATTTCTAGCAGTTATATGAAAACATTTTTATTTATAGCTGTAAATCACAACCTATTAACCCCAGAAAGTCAGATAAGGAATATAGAATAGCAGCCTAGGAGTGTTTAAAATCTTTTTAAAAATCTCTAATTACAGATGAGGTGGCTTCATAAATTGAAACCTGGTTAATTGGCAATTAAAGCTGTAGGACAATGTTGTCTCTCTGTATTTTCAGAATTAAGTTCCAGCTGTTTGGAGAAAGTAACTAGAAGATTGAGAGAAACTGCCGAGGATCCTGGGGAGAAATTGGGTGTAAAGAGCCACATTAGCTTCCATTATTCTAAAGCCTTCCCGCCACCTGCAGAACTGTGAATCCTGTAGATAGAGTGAAAAACTGTGGCTTTAAGAGCCAGGTTCTGTTGCTCATAGCAAACAATACCATTTTCTTTTCTTTTTCAGGTCCGAACTTCACCACAGAGTCAACAAAATCAGCTCAGAACTAAATTCGAAATAACATTTGTGCTTTCAAAGTGGCTTTGCTGCTTTTACAATAAAGCATTTCTAACATTCATTTTATTTGGAGACCTAGTGTGTTTTTCTCAGTGGATCAGATGGGTGGGTTCACTGACACCGATGCAGTCAGGGAAGCCTGGGCTACAATTTCAGTTAACAAGTCCTGTCTCAATAGAACTCACAACCACGAGCATTTCTCACTAAAGAGTCTGTGGGAGGTGGGCTATGATTTTGTGACTGTTATGAATTTGTGCTAATGGAATGGTTGCTGTTCATCATGCAATCTGAACCTCCCTGAAAGTAACATCCCATTTTATGTGTGACCCCCTTGGCAAGAGCTTGCCTCTAGGTCATTCACATTAAAAGAGGAATAGACATATCTTATGCTTAGAAGGCTAAAAGATAGATATATTCAGTGAAGTGCATTAAGGTTTAATACTTTGTACTATTGATGCCATCAAATACTTATCTCACTCTGTCTCTCCTATGTGATGTCAATTGCAATGTCCACTTTGGGTAGGAGACGTGTATTTCGACAAAAGATTTCAATGCATGTTCCCTTGCTAAGGACAGTGATGCACTTACAAGTTTAATTACTTTTCCTTCTCTTTCAAATACACTGTAGTAGAACAGAAATGGGATAACTACATTCTGAAACACTCTATCTGCAAAGAAGACAATTAGAAAGTGCATGAAAGACTTGAATCTGACATCCAGTGGTTCCAACATCTCATCAGGAAAGCACAGGGAGAACCTTCTACCATGGCAGGAAGGAATGGTTATATGCAACCTGAGTTTTCATCACAAACTCAGTTAGGGAAAGTTTCTAATCCAGTCCTCTTGCAATTTGGTTCTGCCCTGATATCCCCATATGCAGTGAATGAAGAATAAGAAAACGTCTTCCTCTGGGGGCTGATTAGCTTTCTATATTTGCTTCATGCCTATAGCACAACAGAAGGGGTTATTTAAAGTCTTTCATACTCTTAGACTTTATCCTTTGATTTATATTGTATCTGTTTATATAACGTTTGTAGAGATGTTATTTGATTTCTAACTATTGTGTCCAGTGAACAGCATGTAAAGAAGGATTCCTATATCTCTAGATCCACAGTTTAGATGGGATATAACTTGCATAATTACAAGCATTTCCCCTCCTTTTCAACATAACTGTGGTTAACACGGGCTTTCCAGAAGTAAGATAGAGAAACTTATAATTTGCTTCTTATATCAGCTTATATTGTATAACCATAAGCTACAAATATAAACTGCTACTATCCACTCAGAAATTTTAACAAAAGACATGGAAGGTTAACCTTAGAGAAGAGAACATCTAAGTATACCAAGATATTTAAAATCATGAAGTTAATAAATTGTTTAATGAATATGCTGTATTCTTATATTTTGCACATTACAATAATAAAATTGTATGGCATATTTGAAGCAATGGTTTTTGTTTCATCGAAAGATGAAACATATCAAACCCAACCACAATGTCCAAGATCACTGAGATATAGAGAGAAGACCCTTCCTAAGATTCTACGGGATATAAGAAACACACACGATAAACACTAAAGACTTAGACAATCTATTCAATGAAATTATAGCAGAAAATATTCCAAATTTAGAACTATAAATTTATTTATTTAAAAGTATAAATTAAATAAGAAGAGGTATTTAAGAGAATGTGGAAAGAGAAAAGTGAGATTTGGGAGCACTGGTGTTGTAAGGAAGGCCGCTTGTTGTTTTACTCAATGAGTAAAAGTCAAAGGAAAGAAAAGAAAACAATCAGTTAAGCAATCAGAAACTGGATATATATATATATATATATATATATATGTGGTTGTGTGTGTGTGTGCGCGTGTGTATAAAATAAATAAATTTCAAAACATAATTAGTCACAAGAGATAAAGAATGCCAGTGTTTGTTAAAGTATCAATTTATCAATGATTTGGTACATATGCACCAAATTTTGAAGCTTCAAATTTTATAAAACAAACATTAATGTATGTAAAACGTCATATCTGTTCTGATAAAATAATAATGGGTGATTTATATTCTCTCCTCTTAGATCTATATAGTTTATCCAGACTTAATTAGAAGAGAAATTCGCATTATACTATAGATCAAATAAAATAAACACACACACATGGACACACATGGACATGGTATTCTACTCAGAAGATACAGTGTACACATTCTTCTCAATTGCACCTGGAACTTGTACTAAAACAGACTACTTTCTAGAAAACAACTATTTCTTAGCATACAAGGAATTGAAATACATTTTTCTGTAATATCAGGTTGCAATGAAATAAAACTGAAAATAAATAGCAAGAAATACTTCAGAAGTAACACAAATACTTGAAGACCAAATGGTGCACATCAGACCCCACGCACTAATAGTGGGAGACTTCAACTCTCCACTCTCACTAATGGACAGGCCTGCCAGACTAAAACTTAGTATAGGAATATGGGAAATAATAGATGTCATGATTCAAATGGGCTTAACAGAAATCTGTAGAACATTTCATCAAAACATAAAAGAATAAACCTTCTTTTCAGCACCTCATGGAACCTACTCTAAAAGTGACCACATACTCTCCATTACAAAGCAAATCTCAAAAGACAAAAAAATTAGAATAACCTCTGTACCTTATCAGATCACCATTGTTTAAAGTAATAATTCAACAACACAAATTACAGAAAGCCTACAAACTCATGGAAACTGAGTAATGCTCAACTGAATCACCACTGGGTCAAGAAAGAAATAAAGAAAAACTTCCTAGAATTCAATGAAAATAAATGCACAACATACCCAAACTTATGGGACACTATGAAAGCAGTTCTAAAAGGAAAGTTCATAGAACTAAGTGTTTTCATAAAGAATTTGAAGAAATCTCACATTAGTGACTTAACAATACATCTGAAAGCTCTAGAAAGAAAGAAGCAAACTTACCCAGGAGGAGTAGATGAAAGGAAATAATCAAACTGAAGGCTTAAGTAAATAAAATAAACAATACAAAGAATCAAACAAAAAGAACAATATAAAGAATCAATGAAACAAAGAGCAATTCTTTGAGAAAATCAGTAAGATAGACAAACCCTTATTCAAACTAAACAAAAGGCAAACAGAGAGTATCCAAATTAACAAAATCAGAAATGAAAAGGAGGATATAACCAACGACACTGAGGAAATCTGTAGAATCATTAGGTCATACTTTACAAAACTGAGTTCTACAAAATTGAAAAAATCCAAAAGAAATGCACAATTATCTGGGTAGGTACCACATACCAAAATTAAATCAAGGCCAGATAAAAAATTTAAATAGACCTATAACCCCTAAGGAAATAGAAGCAGCCATTAAAAGTTTTCCAACCATAAAAAGTCCAGGGCCAGATGGTTTCCGTGCAGAATTCTACCAGAATTTCAAAGAGCTAATACCAATACTCCTCAAATTGTCTCACACAATAGAAACATAAGAAACATTGTCAAACTATTTTTATGTGGCTATAATTACCCTGATGTCCAAACCACACAAAGATGCAACAAAGAAAGAAAATTACAGACCAATCTCCCTCATAAATGTTGATGCAAAAATAGTCAATAAAATACTGGCAATTCAATTCAAGAGCACATCAAAAAGAAATCATTCACAATGATCAAGTAGGTTTCATCTTAGAGATGCAGGGATGATTCAACATAGGAAAATCTATCAATTTAATCCACAATATAAACAAACTTGAAGAAAGAAAAAAACACATGATGATCTCATTAGATGCTTAAAAGTTTTTGACAAAATCCAACATCCTTTTCATAAAGTTCTTAGAGAGATCAAAGATACAAGGAACATACCAAAACCTAATAAAAGCAACATACAGCAAACTAACAGCCAACATCAAATTAAATAGAGAGAAATTCAGAAAGGTTCCACTAAAATCAGGAATAAGACAAGGCTGTCTACTCTTATCCACTCAATATAGTACTCAAAGTTCTAGCTAGAGCAATAAGATATCAAAAGGAGATCAAGGGGGTACAATTTGAAAAAGAAGAAATAAACTTTCACTATTTGTGGAAGATGTGATAGTATACATAAGTGTTCCCAAAAATTTCTACCAGGGAACTCCTACGGTGAACAAACACCTTAAGTACTGTGGTGGAATACAAGATTAACTCAAAAAATATTAGTAGCCCTCCTATATACAAATAATAAATGGGCTGAAAAAGAAATAAGAGTAACACTATCCTTTAATTATATAATTATAAAATATCTTGGGGTAACTCTAACAAAACAAGAAAGACCTTTATGAGAAGAACTTTAAGTCTTTGAAGAAAGAAATTGAAGAAGTTATCAGAAAATGGAAAGATCTCCCATGCTCTAAAATAGGTAAGATTAACTTGGTTAAAATGGCAATCTTACCAAAAACAATCTACAGATTCAATGAAATCTCCATTAAAATCCCAACATAATTCTTGGCAGACCTCCAAAGAACAATACACAACTTCATATGGAAAAACAAACAAACAAACAAAAAGCCCAGGATAACTAAAACAATCCTGTACAATAAATAAACTTCTAGAGGCATCACCATCCCTGACTTTAATCTAGGGAGCCTGCTTGGGACCGACATAGGCCCTTTGTTTGTGGGTGACAGTTGTGTAGCTTGCTCTTTTTGTGGGGTTCCTAGCAGTGAGACAAGGATCTGGATTCAAAATAGAGGGAGCTTGATCCTGCCTCACCTTGACATGCCATGCTTTGTTGACTCCACATGGGAGGACTTACTTTCTGCAGAGTGGATGGTGAGGGGTAGAAAGGTGGTAAAGGAGGAAACAGGAGGAGGGGGAGGTAAACTGGGGTTTATTATAAAATAAATAAAAATTAAAAACAGAAATTTCTGTACATCCATGTTTATTACTACATTATTCACAATAGAGTAGACATGGAAACAGCCTAGGTGTTCCTTGAAAGATTGCTGGATAAAGTAAATATAGTATATCTATGGAGTTTTATTCAGTCATAAAGAAGAATGAAATTTTGCTATGTGTAGGCAAGTGGACAGAACTGTAGACTATGTAAAGTGAACTAAGCCAGACTCAAAAAGACTTAAAAGCAGAATCCATATTTTAATTGTATGCGTGTGCATGTGTGTGTGCGTGTGCATGTGTGTGTGAGACATGATAGTTGAAAGAGCTATTTAGGAAAGTGGAAGTGAAGAGTTACACAGAAGGGTGAACATGAATCATGAAATTAAATGCGAGATGGCTCATCTAGTTAAAAAAAAACCTCTTGTTTTGCAAACCTGGCAACTTGAGTCCAGGCCTGACATGTACTGTGGAGCAAGAGAACTGTCAAAATTTGTCTTGTGACCTCCCCATACATGCAAATAAACAATTCTAAACATCACAACAAAGTGATATGCAAATTCAGTGAGTGGTGGAAAAGGGTTCAAGAATAGAGCCCTGTGAGTACTATTATGAGAGCTTCTGAGAACACCCTAAGGAATCAAAACAAAAGTGTTGTGACCTCAGTTTCTTCAAGACACAGAACTGTTCTTGGGGTATATTTTTATGCTCCTCCAAGATGAAGCACATAGGAGTGAATTTTTTTCAGATTACCCATTATTGCTAACTGGTGTTATTCACTTAAACATTTAAACTATTTTTATATGCTTTTACAGAAAAACATGTTTTTCCATGTGTGGTTTATTTTGTGCTTGTGTACAGCTTGAACTCATGAGAATTTCATTGAAGTGACTTTTCTTTAACCCTCAGAGTATAAATTGTCTAAGACTTTGAATAAAGTTGACTATTGAAAGAGGCTTTAGTCTGTATCATTATTAGCTCCACTCTCTCAGGACTCATCAACTCTAGGGCAGTGACAAATGCATTTCTCATGAAAATACCAATGATATTCTTCAAATTTTTTGATAATTTGTTAATACCAAAGAACAATCCATATCAGATATTATAAAGGCAAATATTTGGTATTAACTTCAAGTTTAATCTGAGATCATTTTACATTAATTTTTCCCCCCTGATGTGAGGTTTCCCTCTGTATGCTGTGAATATAATTGGTTAATTAAGGAACTACTTTGCAACTATAGCAGAGATATAGGGGAAACAGAGCTAGGTGGAGAAAACTAAACAGAATGCTGAAAGAAAGAAAGAAGGAGTTAGAGAGAAGCCATGTAGCCCTGCCAGAGCCAAATGGAACTTTAGCCAGTAAGTCACAGCCATGTGGCAATACACAGATTGATAGAAATGGGTTAAATTAATGTATAACTGTTAGCCAATAAGAAGCTAGAACTAATGGGCCAAGCAATGATTTAATTAATACAGTTTCTATGTGATTGATTATTTTGGGGCTAGCGGCTTCCTCCAACAAATTGGCGCAAACATGGTTGACTAAAAACCACTTAAAACCTGAAAGGGCTTGAAAAGGAATTCTAGATAAAAAAAATGCAGAGTTTAACACAACTTCATGCTGTTTGCATGCAGCATGCTGCACCTTCTTTAAGAGAGGTTTTCCTTACTCAGCAAACAGTGAAAAAAAGCCACGTCATTTTGAAATGCTGACTTTCTGGGCCATGCTGCTAGCACAACCTCTGGCTCTTTCAGGAGACTGAATATTTGGATGGGGTGTGTGAGCAGTGTGCTGTAGCTTTCTTGATGGCAACTTGGACTGGCTGTGTGCCTGGAAGTGAGGTTTGGAAGTGAGGGAGTGAGTGTGACTCTCAGAGTTGGCAAGCAACTCAGTCATGCTGGACTGGGCGAGGCAAGCAGGAAGTACCATATATACCCTAGCAATGACACAGATTAAGTTTGTAAGAAGCACTTAGCATTTTAAGAAGTTGTCTTGGGCAGGGAAGTAGATATCTTAATTAAGGGACCCATTTTAGGGTTGGCAAGAG
>LOJH01023084.1:2701-25521 GCA_001685095.1 Ellobius talpinus | reverse complement strand
CAACCATCTGTAATGAGGTCTGGTGCCCTCTTCTGGCCTTCAGGCATACGCGCACACAGAATATTGTATACATAATAAATAAATATTTAAAAGAAAAGAAGAAAGAAAGCCAAGAGTCAGAGACCAGTCCAAGCATTTGAATGCGGGTGTGTGTAAGAGAAGGCTGTTTTAGGTAGAAAATCAGCTCTAGTTATATGGCATTTGAGATAGTATGAAATATCGCACTAAAAATATCCAGGGAGGAGCCAGGGCATATGGAACTAAAATAGAAGTTAGGACTGGCTTGGTTTGGCATGAAGAGCATACATATTAAGTTGTGTGAACACAGAGGCACTATAGCAAAAATAGGTAAGCTTGGATGTTTTAGGAACCAGGAAAAAAGTCTTGGGGGTGGGTGGGCATGATTTAGCACTTAACTAGCATGTGTGAGGCCCTAGGTTCCATCTCCCCTCTCCAGGGGTGTGTGGCAGGGGTTTGCCCTGTAGAGCAGATATCAACAGCTGGCCCAGCAACATGTAGCACTTGGAACTCCGTCTTCTTCCTCTCACTTGACAAACAGCTTATTTTCTTTGACCTGGGTCATGTGATCTACTGACTGACCAAATGGGGCTGTATCATTCCTGTGGAGTTCATAAATGGCTATTGCAGGTATGAAAGACAAAATGTATCAGATTTTATTGAAAACCTTCACTTCTGTTTTCTTCAAATGAAATCTCACAACTTTATATTAATAAGTAACTGTGCACGTGTTGTACAGGAGATACTAACATTGAGTGTGACATCCCTAGTCCCAAGCACAACTCAGTCAGAAGCATACAGACAACAGTGATGAGGGAGCCCAGCCTGACTGTGCTGTTGACCAGCTGTCCCCTTGGTCCCCATGCCCGGCTGCAGCCCTGGAAAAAGCCATACTGCTGTCTGTCCCAGCCGCCTGCCATACAGTGCACAGCAGGTCCTGGATGCTGCTCTGTTTAAAATGTGTTTCTCTTCTAACAGATTCTTTGACCTCAGGGTGTACATTAGGCCCTCAGGCTTCACCTCTGAAGGCTGACCTTAGCAGTCAGAAAGGAGAGAGACTTAGTACTGCCAGGGGTGCTCAGAACCCTCTGGGTCAGTGTCATCAAACCCATTGGGTGAGATTAAATGAAAGACAATGACATTCAAACTGAGTTCACTCTCGGCCATCTTTAGGATGTTAGCAAGGTGGTGCTGAAGCCTGGCTGCTCTAGGAATTGCTGGCAGCTCCTTTTCAAGTCCACAACCCACCCAGTTAAGGCTCTGCTGGGCAAACAGGTGCTGCGGTGCTTTGACATTTTTCAGCCAATTGTGATGGTTGACGTTGCATTGAGCACTGGTTCCCACAAAGAATTAGGATTCAGAAACAGCTTGTAGGACACCACTCTTCCTAAAAACAGCTCTTCCCTGAAGGGATGACCCAGTCACCGGGCTCCAAAGCCTGCTGAGTTGGGAGGCAGCCAAGGCCAAGGTTTGGTGTTTACATACCCACCATGGGCCTGGGTTGTCACAGCAACGCATCCAGCACAGTCCATCCTCTTTCCCTTGGCAGCTCCTCACCGCTTCACCCTCTCTTGCAGCCTGAGTGTTCTCGGTGACCCCGCTTGCTCGGTTCTTTTTATTTTCTTGCCAGTTCCTCAACTTCTTATGAGTTTGAGAGTCTGCAGCGGTACTTGACCTGTGTGGGACTGAACAGCCTGAGTGCGCTCTTCCGCACTTCCCAAAGCTACCAGGCCTGTCTGCCGAGTCTACAAGAGCACACCCAAGACCATGGTTCTTGTCATGTATCTTTTCTTGGTCTCATAAAATTATGCTTTCTAAAGCCTGTGGGAAGTTAGAAATAGGGAGAGGAACTATTCCTGGCAGGCCTGTTGAAAGCTCAAGAAGTGACTATTGATCCCAGAATAGCAAGGAAAAGGACGGAGAAACTGTAAGAGGACTCTACAAGAACTCAGAGTTTGGGACGGTGTAAGTCCTCTGTAGTTGAGGCAGCTTCCCACACCCCAGAGGGCAGAGAGTCATCAAGACCCTGCTCTGGAATAGCAGTGACCTGTATCATTAAGAAATGCTAAATTTGCTGGGCAGTGGTGGTTTAATCCCAGCATTCAGGAAGCAGAGGCAGGCGGAATCTCTGTGCATTCCAGGCCAGCCTGGTCTACAAAGCAAGTTATCAGGATAGCCAGGACTGTTTCACAGAAAAACCCTGTCTCAAAAAAACCAAAAAAGTTAAAAAAAAGGGGGGGGGGGAAGAAAGGCTAAATTAGGGCTGGGGGAGCTTACGTGCATAAAGCCCCAAGTATGATCCAGGCATGGAGGTGCAAGCCTGTAATCCCGGCTCGGGAGGTGAAGGCAGAAGAATTAGGAATTAAAGGCCAGCCTCAGCTACAGAGCAAATTCAGGCACCCTAGGATACATGAGACCCTATTTTTGTTGCTTTTTTTTAAATTGAGCTCTACATTTTTCTCTGCTCCCCTGCCTGCCTCTCTCCTCCCCCCTTCAACCCTCCCCCCAAGGTCCTCATGCTCCCAATTTACTCAGGAGATCTTGAGACCCTGTTTTTTTTTAAAAAAAATAATTAAATTCTCTTCAACTCAGGCCAGACAGTGGTGGCGCACACCCAGCACTCGGGAGGCAGAGACAGGTGCATCTCTGTTAGTTTGAGGCCAGCAAGTTCTAGGACAGCAAGGGTTGTTAAACAGAGAAACCCTATCTCAAAACAACAACAAAAAAAAAACTCTTCAACTCTAGGAAGTAGAGTAATGTGTTATGTTCTTTTGATTGGGAGCATCACACATGGTTAACGGTTTTAGTACTCAAAAGATAAATTCTCTCTATCCAGAAATGATGAGCGTTCCGACAATTAGAACCTCTTGGACTCAGCCTCCAGTCTGAATTCTGCCCCCAGAACCTGTGTGACAGTGGAAGAGAGTGAATGCTACTAAACACTCACCGCACCCATACCCATGTATATCATGCACACATATGTGTGCACACACAGACACATACAATTAAGTACAGTTTTTAAAGTAAAAGGCTTAAGGTATTGGATTTTCTTTCAGGCACATTTTCAGGCAACACAGCCTGGCCTCAATTGCTGTGCAGCCACAGTGTCCTTGAACTCCTGATCCTCCTATCTCTGCCTCCCAGGTGCTGGGATTTCGAGTGTCTGCTCTCTGTAGCCCTTGGATTGAAGAAGGGCTTCATGCGCCTACCAACTCAGCTACATTCTCATTTCCAACCCTGCCCCACCCTTTCCTTTTCTTTTATTGAGGCAGGGTCTCCTTATATAGTCTAGGCTGGCCTCAAACTCCGCCCCATCCCCTAGCCTCTGAGTGCTGGGACCAGTACCACCAGACTCGGCTCTGATTTGTGGCTCTTACAAGTACTTCCTTGCTGACCCATTCCTTCCCTGCACAACGTCTGTTCACATGAGACTTCATCTTGTCTCTTCACTTAACCGTCTGACTGGTCATGGGTGTCCATCCCCCTCTCCCTTGAGTTAGTAATGCCATATCATGCCATCTCTGCCAATAAGAAAGCGTCGCATGCCACCCCTTCCCATTAAAGCTCCATAAACAGAATGACTGGCATAAAGGAAGCGTTGCATAAATATTTATGGAATGAGGGAATAGATCAGCAATCCTCAGGATGTTTATGGAAGTAACAAGAGCTGACGCATGGATTGCAGGAAATGTGAACTGTACCAGTCCACTTATGTGCACACTTTTTGTTTGAAAGAAATTAAGAAAAAGGTATTTCATGAACACACAGACAGAAAGAACTGCATCTAGCTAGTAATTAGTTTTGTCATTTACTGTCACAATACAAGCCCTAGTACCTGGGAAACAGAGGCAAAGGGTCATGAGTTCCAGGCAAGCCTATACTATATAAAGACAACCGGGCATGGTGGCACCACCTTCAATCCCAATATTCAGGAGGCAGAGACAGGAGGATCTCTGTGAGTTTGAGGTCAGTGTGTGATCTACATAGCAAGTTCCAGGACGGCCAGAGATACACAGACCCTCTGTCAAACCAAACTATGTGGTAATCCATTTGCTTAAAACAAATAACTGGTGATGAAGCTACTCTGGGGGCTGAGGCTTACCAGTTCACAGCCCATCGAGGCTGCAGAGACTTCAGGGTCAACTTGGACAGCTTCATAAGACCCTGTCTCAAACTAGTGAAATGTGAAGAGGGGCTGGGGATATAACTCAGTGGCAGAGGACTTTCCGAGCGTGTGAAGGGGGGTTGGAGATATAACTCAGTGGCAGAGGACTTTCCGAGCGTGTGAAGAGGGGGCTGGAGATATAACTCAGTGGCAGAGGACTTTCCGAGCGTGTGTGAGGCTCTAGGTTCAGTCCCTCACGCTGCAAATGAAAACAGGCCGGGTGCTATTGTCACACACCTTTAGTCCAGCACTTGGGAGACAGACAGACAGACAGATCTCTGCTGTGTTTGAGGCCAGTCTGCTATACAGAGGGCATTCAAGGACAGCCAGGGCTACACAGAAAAACCCTGTCACAGAAATCACAGAAAGGAAGAGAGAGGGAGAGAAAAGGAGGGAGAGAGGGAGAAAAAAAAACATAATTAAGCATTTTCTTTGATTGACTCTTTAAAATATTACAGTTATCACAAGCTCAAAACAAACTATATTGCCAACGATTAACTGCATTTTGTATTTTAAGTACCTTATTACATTTACTTATTTTGTTTGTATGTGTGTATGTGTGTGTATGCCTGTGTGTGTATATCTACAATGCATATGCAGGTCAGAGGGCAACTTGCAGGAGTTGGTTCTCACTTTCCACTGTGTAGGCCCCACAGATCAAACAAACTCAAGTCCTCTCGGGCTTGGTGCCAAGTACCCTTACCAGCTCAGCCATCTCCCTAGCCCTACATTTTTATTTTAGAAGCAAGAACCATGGCAATTGTATACTATAACCAGCTCAAAAACACTGACAGAATCTTAAGGTATCCTTCCAAAACACCAAGAGGGAGACTATTCTCCACACATGCCAGTACAAGCATGTCAGCTCAACAGCTTGGTAGAATGTTGGGGATGAGTCTGCAGCGAAGCCATTATGTATGTATGCTCTCTTTGATTTAGGGATAACAAATGTATTGACCCTTTGATTAAGTGAGCAACTTTAGCTATATAGAACTCAATGGCCCTTTAGGAACCCCCACCCCCCCACACACACAAAGAGTTTGCTTTTAGTCCTTGGATCATATCCTGAACGGAATTGGAAAAACATTTTTCTACTGTGCCAAAACAAGTTTTATAACTTGGTTGGTGCCCAAAGTTCGTCCAGCCCACTAGATAGCTTGGTGTTAATTTATGTCTTATCTTCTCAGAAGTGTGAGGATGCTGTCCTCAGAAAACAGACCTAAGAGTTATTTCTGAGCATAACTGAGCATCTTCTCTTCTTTGGTTTGGAGTTTTTTGTATTTGTTTATGCAGGTTCTTTAAATAGGCTAGTCTGGCCAGGCAGTGGTGGCACATGCCTTTAATCCCAGCACTTGGGAGGCAGAAGGCAGGTGGATCTCCATGAGTTTGAGGCCAGCCTGGTCTGCAGAATGAGTTCCAGGATAGTCAGGGCCACATAGTGAAACCCTGTCTCAAAAAACACAAACAGGAAAACAAAAACCAGTTCCATTTAAAAAAAATAGGCTAGTCTGATCTCAAATTCAAGATCTCTTTTCTTGGCCTCTCAACCTCCCAAGTGCTAAGATTGGAGACCTGTGTCGTCATACCCAGTCCTTGTTTCTTTTTTTTTATAATTATTCAGTAAGGAGAAATTTTTTGGGTTTTTTTGTTTTGTTTTGTTTTTCGAGACAGGGTTTCTCTGTGTAACAGCCCTAGNAGTGAAACCCTGTCTCAAAAAACACAAACAGGAAAACAAAAACCAGTTCCATTTAAAAAAAATAGGCTAGTCTGATCTCAAATTCAAGATCTCTTTTCTTGGCCTCTCAACCTCCCAAGTGCTAAGATTGGAGACCTGTGTCGTCATACCCAGTCCTTGTTTCTTTTTTTTTATAATTATTCAGTAAGGAGAAATTTTTTGGGTTTTTTTGTTTTGTTTTGTTTTTCGAGACAGGGTTTCTCTGTGTAACAGCCCTAGCTGTTCTGGAACTTGCTCTGTAGACCAGGCTGGCCTCGAACTCACAGAGATCTGCCCACCTGCCTCCTGAGTGATGGGAGGAAAGGGAACACAGTGAGGAAATACTTGACCAAAGCAGTACCAAAAACCAGCTGGGCAGCTCCTAACTCTGCATCTCTATTTCTGATATTAAAACACTCTTTAGATCTCAACTCTGTTCCACTTTGTTGACTGTAACACACTTCTCTTGGGCTGTTTCCACTCACTGTTAGCAGCTTTCCTTGGCAGGCATCCCATGGCTCTGGCATCTCTAACATCTTGGGGTCTCCAAGGCAATACAGCTTCACAAAATGGCCTCTCTAGGTCTCCATTCAGAGACACTCCTGACACATACCTGGCCTCACCTGCTTAACCCCTTTCTTGTATCCTTGACTCTAAACTCAGAACCACTTGGCTGAAACTGCCAAGTTCTGCTGCTTGCTGGGGCTGGAACATGGCCTCCTTGTTCAAATACATATTCACCAGCTTTCTGTTTTTAGTGGTTTCCTTTCTGCTTGTGCATCTGTTCTGGAACTCACTCTGTAGACCAGGCTGGCCTTGAACTCAGAGATCCACCTGCCTCTGCTTCCTGACTGCTGGGATTAAAGGTGTGCGCCCCCATACCTGGCTCTAAACTTTTCTTCAGTTCCTTTCCACAAGTTGGAAGCTTAGCTTGGAGGTCTTGCCCTGATATCACCTCTCCCTTTATTCTGTCTATAATCAGGCTTTTTATAATCTTTTCATCTCCTTGAACACAGGCTTTAGCTCCATTAAACTGGTGCCCCTTTTCTCCTCAAACTGTAGTTTGCATTTTTCCTTGTGAAGATTGCACCTTCTCGTTATAGATCTGCATAAGACTGGCCACTGATAACCAGATGACAGCCAATGCTAGGCTCTTTCGAAATCCTTCTGCCAATGCTCTTAATCCATATCTCTTCAGTTTAGCCTCAGGCAGATATTTTTGGACAAGGGCAGAAAGCAACCACATTCTTTGCCAAGGTATCATAAGAACAGTCTCTAGGTCACATGCTAATATTCTTCTCCTCCAGAAACTCTGGAGCCAGGCCCCCCATACTTCAAACCACCACTGTCTTCCATGTTCCTATAAGTATGGCCCATTAAGCCTCACCTAAAGTGTCCAATTGTTTTCCTAATCCAGGGTCCTAAGTGTTCTACTATTTCTCCAAACAAAAGCATAGCGTGGGTATCCCAGCAATACTTCACTCCTGGTACCAACTTCTCTCTTAGGGTTTATTGTTGTAAAGAGATACTATGACCTATGGGGCCATTTTCTTTCTTTTTTGGTTTTTCAAGGCGGGGTTTCTCTGTGTAGCCTTGGTTGTCCTGGAACTCGTTCAGAGATCCACCTGCCTCTGCCTCCTGATTGCTGGAATTAAAAGTGTGTGCCTCCATCACCCAGCTTATGGGGACCATTTTCATTCAAACCAGCACACTAGGCAAGCTATCTAGTCCTTGTTAGTTTTTTTTTTTTAAAAAAAAAAAAAACTGCTGTGGAGCCCAGGCCCCTGCTGAGTACTTACTATGTAGCCCAGGTAGCCCAGGGTGGCCTCGGACTTTAGGATTCTCCTGCCATAGATCTTGAATGCTGAGATTGGTGTTGACACTGCACTGTTTCCTTGGTAGTTGGTAGTGTAAATGGATTTGGTTTTCTATTGCCTCAATTAAAAATACTTGCAGTTAGATAGGCAGTGGCGGTGCACGCCTTTAATCCNGGGGGCAGAGGCAAGTGGATCTCTGAATTTAAGGCCAGCCTGGTCTAGAGTGATTTCCAGGACAGCCAGGACTATACAAAGAAACTATCTGGGGGAGGAGGGAACCCTTGCAGTTCTAAATGTGTATTTACAAAAAAAGAAGAAATTGATTTGTGTGAGTACTATTTTGTCTTCTCTGTTGGCACCCATATAATGTATTTCTTTGGAGGGTCAGGGAGATGAAGAGCACTTGTCCAATAAGCCTGAAGACCTTGGTTTGATCCCTAAATCCCACTTACATTGGAAGGAGAGAGCAGAGTCCACAAACATTGTGGTTTGACAGTGTACACAGCAGCACAGATGTACTCACAGATATATATATCACACATCATCATCATCATCATCTTCATCATAATAGTTTTCTTAATCCTATGTTTTTTCCCTCTAGAACCAGGCACAAGTAACCCTTTTCCTATTTTTCTCCCATCTAGGCTATCCGTTGGCTCTGTTTCATCGGCATTACCTTTTCTACAAGGACAGCTACCTCATTCATATCTTCCATGCTTTGACAGGCCTCTCAATTGCTTATTTCAACTTTGGTGAGTGGATTGAGCAGGACACTGCCGTAAGAGACCTGGGGTGGAAGGGGGTCAGGGGAACGGACCAGAACAAATCCTCTTGAGAGAAACTCATAAATTAGGAAGTCCTGGTTCTTAGGAGGTTTTCATCTTTACAAAGGGAAGACTGAATCCATAGGAATGCACACACATATATGTGGGGGTCAGGAGAAATGGCAGTGAAGAGCACTTGCTCTTCCAGAGGACCCAAGTTCAGTCCAACACTCATGTCTGGTGGCTCAAAGCCACTTGTAACTCCAGTTCCGGGGGACCTGGTGTCCTCCTGACTACATGGGCACCCACATGCACACACACACACACACACACACACACACACACATAAATAAATAAATAAAAAGAGATAAATGTTTTTCAAACATTTTGAAAAACAGTATATTAAATAATTCAAAATAAGGTACACTAATATTCTTCTCTGAAAACTCATGAGCCAGACCCTCCAGGTCAAATCAAACTCACTACCACATATGTCAAAATATCACTGGGTACCACATAAGTATGTACATTTTTATGTACCAGTTAAGAAGTAAATTTAGTGTTACATATTGTGGCACACACCCTTTAATCCCAGCACTCAGGAGGCAGAGAGGGCCAGTTTGGTCTACATAGTGAGTTCTCGGCCAATCAGGGCTACATAGTGAGATCCTGTCTCAAAATTAATAATAATGATAATACTTACCATTATTTAGGAGCTGCTAAGATGGCTCAGCTAGTGATGATCTTCTCACAAGGAGGAAGATCACCAACTCCCTCTAGTTCCCTTTGACCTCAACACTTACCATGGCACGCCAACATAGAAATGTTTGTTTTGAGACAGTCTCAAAACAGTCTCAGGCTGACCTTGAACTATATAGAAGATGATCTTGATCCTCCCGTCTCTGTTTCCCAAGTGCTGGGTTGGAGGCAAGGAAGACCATGCCTGGTCCAGTGCATCTGGGGATCGACCCCAGGGCTTCCTGCATGCTAGACAGGCACTCTACCAACTGAACTGCATCCCCAACCCCCAAAGCTGCTTACTGTGTTGGTTTTTTGTTGTTTTTGTGTGGTTGGGATCTCAGGAGGAATGATCCTAAATGCTGCTCTCTTCTCTGCACCCAGGCCACCAGTTCTACCACTCCTTGCTATGTGTTGTGCTCCAGTTCCTCATCCTGCGACTCATGGGCCGCACCGTCACTGCCATTTTCACTACCCTTTGCTTCCAGATGGTAAACTTTTCTCCTAGCAGCTCAGGTCACATGGACAGCAGGTGTGGGGAGGGGCAGGGCAGGGGGGTGGTAGTGTGGTGACCAGGAGATCTAGCTTGTAATCCCTCCTCCTACCACATAGCAGTCTGGCTGTGGGCAGGTCGCTGGTCACAGGCCCTAAGCAGGTTGTAGCAGAAACTCTACTGGCCTCCGGACTGTGCCATCATTGGGCTTCCTTGGTTCTCACCAGGTTTAGCCCAGATGGCCATGAGGGCAATCACTCAAAGGCAAGGCAGAAAAGTAATTTAGAATGTGCTGGAGAAGCTAAGCATGTCCATCTGTCACCCCAAGCAAGCCCATCCTCACTGCGGTCTGAAAAACATTTGTAGGGCTGTCTTATTTCTATTTATTGAGGTGGGTCTCTCTGTAACTGAGGCCAGATTCAAGCTCTATAGCTCAAACTGGCTTCAGTCTCTCTCAAGTGCCAGGATCCTCAGTCTGCACCAACAGGCCTGGCTCACAAGACTCTCTTAATGCTTTAACTGACGGGACGGGAGAAAGGAAAATGAAGGAATACAGGGGATTTCAAGTGAAGGGGAAAGTAAGAGGTCAAGCCTGGTGGCATAGGCTTGGAAGGCTAAGACCACACTATGATGTGACTGTCAGCTGGAGGTCACAGACCATCCAAAGAGAGGGAGAGGAGGAAAAGGAAGAGCGGTACAGAGATGGTGGAGTAAAGACTTCCCCTCTCCCAGGCCTACCTTCTCGCTGGATATTACTACACAGCCACTGGTGACTACGATATCAAGTGGACAATGCCACACTGTGTCCTGACGTTGAAACTCATTGGTAAGTGGAAGGGTCCTGCCTTCCTCCTCTCCCCCCTCCCCCCTCCCCCACTGAGCTAAAATAAACTGCACTGATGTTCCTGTCGGTCCTGTTTACTCTGTCTGCAGACCACACCCTCATGTCTACTCTCCCCTTCCCCTCTCTCTGCTCAGGTCTGTGCATTGACTACTATGACGGAGGCAAAGACATGGTAAGTGTGCACTCTGGCCAAGAAACTAAGGATTAACCAGAGGGAAGGAGAAAGGCTACTGTCACCAAAAGACTGGACCTGCCTCTGCCTCACTCCCTAGCCTGTGAGCTATCTTTCAGATAGCAACTGGGCAAGGACCAACCAGGGTAACTTGTCAGAATCCAGCCTTTACACAAAGTCCAGAGGTCAATGCCAGCAAGGCATTTGCCACAGCAGCCACAGGCAGCTCTTGATTAAGCTACCCCACACATTTCTACATGAAGCAACCCTCCACCCCCACCCCGCCAAGAAGCCAAACTAAAGAATTCCAGGCAGTGGTGCAAATGTTGGGAATGCTCAGACTGGCTCTTAGGGTAAGATTCAAGGCTATTCTGAACCTTGCATTCTCTTCTCAACATAGAATTCCCTGTCCCCTGAGCAACAGAAATACGCCATACGGGGTGTCCCTTCCCTGCTGGAAGTTGCTGGCTTCTCCTACTTCTATGGAGCCTTCTTGGTAGGGCCCCAGTTCTCAATGAACCACTACCTGAAGCTGGTGCAGGGACAGCTGACTGACAGGCCAGGGAAGACACCAAACAGGTAATTGCTCCTCCTGGTTGAAGACTCCTGTGACTTCCGAAGTGACTTTCTTAAAGGCTGGTCCTAGCACATTGGCCCCACTACACAGTGTCATGTGGGAGGCGTCTACACACTCCCCAGTGTACACTGCCCCAGCCATTTGTCCACCTTATGCCCCTCCCTTTGAAGCCTCCTCTCACATAGTAGGGAGACACTGTTCAATATACAAAAATGTATAAAATATATACTTTAGAACTCCTTCAGGGAACTTGGCCCCTGGATTTGAGGAGTGGACATCGCTAGTTGTTCTGTACATGACCACTGATTGAGACGCCTGGTGAGATTCGAACTCAAGCATGCTCTGAGGGTTAGGCACAAGCATCCCACACACGGCTCCCTCCGTCCTGCCTTCACTCCTGTAATGCAGGTTTGCAGTGGCCAAGCACACAGCTGTCTTTCCTGGAAGCAGCTCCAGGCACAGGGATCCTGGTGCCACTGCCTGCAGTGACCACACCCTGAAACGCTCCTTTCCGTGACTGCAGGTCAGAGGGTGAAGGGCGAGGCTCTGCTGTGTGTGACCCCACTTGTTCCTTTCCAGCACCATACCTGCTCTCAAGCGCCTGAGTCTGGGCCTTGTCTACCTGGTGGGCTACACCCTTCTGAGCCCCCATATCACGGAAAACTACCTTCTCACTGAAGAATATGATGTGAGTGGCTGCCAGCATACCACTGTGACTACTGCCTCACCAAATGGGATAAGAGAGAAGTAGGCCATGCCATCTAGAGATGTGTGCTGGATTCTGCTCTAGGTCTGTGAGAGTTGACATCAGTGCCACCCAGGCCTCACCTGCACAAACAAACCTTCATGGGTCCGGGGCAGCACCTAAAACAGCCTCTGCCTTGCTTTATGCAAGAGTGCAGTGGCTGGTGGCTCTGCAGCCTGCTTTCATTTAACTGACAGGCTCAAGGACTTGGGAGTTCATGCTCAAAGAGGGAGGGGGAAGTGGCTCTTGCTCCAGTTCCGCTGAAAACCTCCCAGCAGTTCCATGTCCATTCTGGGTAGCTATCTGAAAATTAACACGGACTGTGGGCATCCAAGGACTGTGGACATCCCTGTACTGACCGTATAAATGTCCAGACTTTGCAAAGCTGGAGGCGGGTGGATATTGGCATCTCTTTGCTGCTTACAGATAGGTAGGGCTATAGTGTGGCACATATGGCATCAGGCATTGATAGGAGCAAAGAAGCCAGTCCCAAGTTTGAGAATACCATGTAGGGGACTGTGCCGCCCCTGATGCTCATGTGCTCTCTTCTCAAGCACCACCCTTTCTGGTTCCGCTGCATGTACATGCTGATCTGGGGCAAATTTGTGCTGTACAAATACGTCACCTGTTGGCTGGTCACAGTAAGTAGGGAAGATAAGTCATATTTAGACAAGCTGGGAGTGGGGCTGGGAGGGTGGAGTGACAAGAACCCTAAGCTGTCCCTCCCCTCAGGAAGGAGTGTGCATTTTGTCGGGGCTGGGCTTTAATGGCATTGAAAATGGGAATGCAAAATGGGACGCCTGTGCCAACATGAAAGTGTGGCTCTTTGAGACAACTCCTCGCTTCACTGGCACCATCGCCTCCTTCAACATCAACACCAATGCCTGGGTGGCCCGGTAAGCACTGAGAGGACAGCCCAGGCTCCTTCCTCCCTGAACGTAAGGACAAGGATGCTTTGTCACCTCTGCCCATGCTTCCTGCTATCACTCTGCTAAGCTTCTGTTCTCACCCAGGTAGCCCCACCCCAAAAAAACTCTGTAAAAGTTCCTCAAGCCTTGGCTGCAGATCCTGGTCTTGGCCTTGTGTCATACCCATAGTCCCTCTGTTGCATCTGAACTGACAGCTTTCCTCCATCTCAAGTGTTCCTATTATTAGCACTGCTTCCTGTACCCCCAGTGGCCACAAGTGGGAGCCAGTCAGCACTCCACTCCTCAGGGCAGAGCCCAGAAGCAGGAGTCAAGTCTGAGGTTCATCCTTACCCACCCTCTTCTCTAGTTACATCTTCAAACGCCTCAAGTTTCTTGGAAATAAAGAACTCTCACAAGGCCTCTCCTTGCTGTTCTTGGCCCTCTGGCATGGCCTACACTCAGGATACCTGATTTGCTTCCAGATGGAATTCCTCATTGTTATTGTAGAAAAGCAGGTAGGACTCAAGGGTGGTAGGGAACAGGTTGGGGGTAAGGACAAGACTAATGACCTCTGCTCCCTCCCCAGGCCGCCAACCTCATTCGGGAGAGCCCCACCCTGAGCAGCCTGGCCTCCATCACTGCCCTGCAGCCCTTCTACTACTTGGTGCAACAGACCATCCACTGGCTCTTTATGGGTTACTCCATGACTGCCTTCTGTCTCTTCACCTGGGACAAGTGGCTTAAGGTAGCCAAGACCTGACTGCAAGGCTGCCAGAGTCACCAAAACCTCCAGTAGTGAGAGACAAGCAGGCTCAACTCTTTCTGCGGTCTGTCTCCACAGGTGTACAGATCTGTGTACTTCCTTGGACATGTCTTTTTCTTCAGCCTGCTATTCATATTGCCTTATGTTCACAAAGCAATGGTGCCAAGAAAAGAAAAGTTAAAGAAAAGGGAATAATAGATTTCCCTGGTAAGTAGTCTACAGGTGACGGCTTGGAATGCTATTGGAGATTCGGGTGGATTAGCATAGCTTGGCCACTAGGGAGCGCTCTGGGGTACTACTTTACTCACTAGAAGGGACTGCTGGCTATTCTGGCCACCCTTCTAACCACACCACACACCTTGCCTTTTAGGTGGCCGAGAGCTGGACTGGTGCAGAAACTACTTGTCCCTTTTCACAGCACTCCTCACCCCAGAGCAGATGCCGGGCACTGGATGTCACAGCACTCCCAGCTGTGCCTCTGCTACAGCCAAGTTCACCGGGCCAAAGGGGAAGCTCTTGTGGGAGGAGCAGAGGGGCTGCACCCCCTTTGGACTCCCCCATGCACGTTGCCTTATCTCTTCCCTCTAGCCAGGAACCTGTTGTGTTTCTCTTCTGCCAATCCACTACGATTGTATATGTGCCGATACCGCCACCCCCCCATGGGGGGAGGGGAGGGTACAAGGCCCTGCCTGCTCCACTTTTTCTATCTTGGAACTATACCAGATAAATCACTTCTGTTTGTTCAGTTTTTCACTGTTAGCATTCCTGACTGCTTTCTTTCATACATGTTCGCTGTGCTCGCTGAAGCCGAGCTCATCAGGGTCTCTCCTTGAGAGCCAAGAATCTAAGATATCGGGAAGGCCTACCTTCAAAGTCCGGAACAACAGAACCCAAGGGGGACAGTTTATACTACCATGTACTGCTGAGTTTAAGAACCCTCAAAACAATCAGGTTTGCAAAAAAGAAAAAAGCACAGTCTTTATGGGAAAATACAGTGTTGGCTCCCACTCTACCATCTTGGTACAGAAGATTATCTTCCATCAGACAAATTAGGAGTCCACAGACATAAGAGTCCTGTCTGAGAACTAGGCTCTGCTGCTCTCAGATGACACCCCATACTTCTTCAAAGGCTGTGGTAAGTTTGGCACAGGTAAGGGCAGCAGAGAGTGGATAGTTGCTGATGGACACCATCTTCTCTGTGTACTCCACATTGACCTGAGAGAGAAAGAGCTGGTCAGGCAGTGCTTCCCTTAGCGAGTTGAGACCTCATGGGTGAGCTACTGTCTCGACAGCAGCGTCTTTCAATCTCAAACTTCTACAAAAACTGGAGATTCTCGCTCTATCTGTTAGAGACATGGCAGAAACGTCAGAGAAGCCAGACTGTACCTTGCCGTGGGCAAAGGCCCCCACCACGAAAACAACTGGGTCACTGCTGGGCACCAGCTCTCGCACATCACTGATGTCTGTGATGGAAAAGGAAGTGCCAATTTTCATACAGCCAACTGGGAAGTGGTCAGACACTGGATTCTTAATTACCTAAGAAGAAAAAGCAAAGTCAGCCCCAGAACCAGCCCCAGAACCTACCAACAGGTTTCCCCAGCTCACCTTCAAAAGCTTCTGAGGGCCATCAGCTGCTCGGACACTGAGTTTGTGTAAAAGCTGAACTAGGAAGGGGAAAAGCGAGAGTTCAGAAGTGGGATGAAATCACATTCTCCCAGTGACCTGCGCAGAACACCCCCTCCCCGGAAACTAGGCTGTGTGTCCTTTTACATCCGCACTGTATCCTCTAAGATGTTACGAACAGACACTGTCAGGCTTGTCAACTGTGACAAGCTCAGATGGCTTTATCCCTCACACAGAAACCTAAGAGAACAGGAGTCAAATCTCCATATATGTGGAAAAATACCAGGGGCCTGTCCTGGCAGTAGCTCCCCACTGCTGAAGGACTGAGTATGTGACCCCTTTCCTCTCTTTGCCAAGTTCACTCAGAACTTAAGTCCTA
This sequence comes from Ellobius talpinus, assembly GCA_001685095.1. Taxonomy (NCBI): domain Eukaryota; kingdom Metazoa; phylum Chordata; class Mammalia; order Rodentia; family Cricetidae; genus Ellobius; species Ellobius talpinus. Next base: position 9,801 of record LOJH01023084.1, on the reverse strand, counting down.
AGGCTTCTCACCCATGAGGCCACAAAAGCGATCAAAGGTTCTAGGAATTCGCGTTTGGGGGTTCACTTCAATCAGCACATTCTTCTGTGTATGGATATAAACCTGGAGCAAGCCAGCTCGGTTCAGGGGGCTGTCCATCAGCATCAGTAAGCTCTGAGAAAGGGAGACAGCAGGGCACTGTGAAGTCTGGAAAACAGCAGTATTGCTGCCTTCTGTAGACAGCTCAGAGGCCATTAGCTCTACCCCACAGTTACCTGGTGGGCGATGTCTGGTCTGACTTCCCCTGGGTCCCGTCCATTCTTCAACAACATGGACTTGTGCTTGTCACAGTTGAGTAGCTCATAAGTTTTCCCTACCTGAAACAGAGAACATGAGAGCAATGGGAATTCTATTATCTCGCCCAGTAGTTCAAGGTGTGGTCCCTGAACAATCAGCATCACGACAAATTCAAGCCCACTCTAGACCTAAGACAAAACACTAAGTAGGACCAGAAAGCTTCTCAGGGCATTAGCATGTGGCCACGTTTAGCTTTACCTGTAAGAGACAGACACAGAGCCAACTATCTTATAGCCAAAAAGGAGGGGTATAAAGACACACCACATTGACTTTTTAAGGCCTGTGGCTATCAGGCAAGGTCACGGAAGTTCTAGAATCAGGAGTTCATGAAAAAGACTCATTATAAGAACAGTATGTATATGTATGTGCTGAGAAAATGCCAGCCTGGGCTATGGCAAGACCCTGCCTCAAACAAAAAACCTCAATAAGCAAATCGTTGAGAAAAGGGGGTACTGTAGCTCAGTGGCAGAGGGCTCAGCACGGCCCTGATTTCATCCCCAGCACTACGAAATAAAATCATGGAAGTAAGTTGGAATAAAATGGGAAGGCGCTGGAGAACTAGGAGTATATAAAATTGCCCTGTAACCCAAGAACCCTCTAAAGCAAAGAGCCAAAAGTTCTAGTGTCAGAAGTATGTGACACCTGAGAAGTGCCCTGCATGTTCATGCATGCCATAAAAGGGGCAAGTGAGGGCTGCTCAGGGCTGGACTCTGTCAATTTCAGTTTAAAATCTCAAGGGACATGAGGATGGTAAGACCAAGTGTAGACCTGGCTGAAGAGATCAGCAGACAAGGGTACTGGGTGAAAGGAGGGAACCAACAACCTGTCCTTTGACTTCAACACACGCTCGAGTACACACACACACCACATGCAAAAAGAAGTCTATAAACATGGCCGTCATCAGGTAAAGGCACCTGTTGCCAAGCCTGACCTGAGATCATTCCCCAGAACCCACATGGGTAGAAAACCTACCCCATACCCTCTCAGGTTGTCAATGAGTGAACACACTGGCTAGGAAATTTTTTGAAACAACCAAAAAACAGTTATGTACAAACACAGGTTCTGTAAGGTCGTGTATCACTAGAACTTTTCATGTCTAAAGATAAAGTGACAATACATTTCTAAATATTTGGGAGAGTGAAGTTTTGAAATTAATAAAGAGTAGGAGAGATGACTAGGTGGTTAAGAGGCATCACTCTTGCAGAGGACCTGGATTGGATTTCCTAGCACCTATGTCATGTGAGCTATAACTCCATCTCCAGGGCATCTGAACACTCTGGCCTTCAAGGGCACCCAAACACATGTGGTACACACACATATGCAGTTACAAATAAATATTGTTTTTATTTTTTGTACATGTGTGCCTACATGCAGTGCCAGTGGAAGCTAAAAGAGGACACTGGATCCCCTGGAACTGGAGTTAATATGTAAAAGCACCATATGGGTGCTGGGAATTGAACCTGGTCTTTTGGAAGAGCAACCACTGCTCATAACTGCTGAGCCGATCATTTCTCCAGCCCCACATAAGTTAGAGTAGGGACTGGAGAAAGAGCACCTGTGGCACTTGGTCTTGCAGAGGACCTGGTTCAGTTCCCAGTGCCCACCCACAATCACCTGCTCTTGCTCCAGATCTTTGACTGACTGACCAGCTAAGGCACCTAAACACATAGTACACATAAACTCATGCAGGCATACACATAAGTAGAAACAATTCTTAAATAGGATGCCAGAATAGGGCCAGGTGGTGGTGGTGCACACCTTTAATCTCAGCACTTGGAGGCAGAGGCAGTCAGATCTCAGTGAGTTTGAGGACAGCCTGGTCTATAAAGAGTTCCAGGACAACTAGGGCTACACAGAGAAAATGTCTCGAAAAACCAAAAGAAATTTAAAAAGGCAGAACAAATGATCAAGAACTAAGTTCTTAGGATACCCTTAATTATAGAAGAAAATGAACCTTTTGTATGATCCAGTTTCAATCCATTAGTATGATAAAGCTGGAGGCTTTGCTTTGATTCAAGATTTACTTAGTTTTACATGTATGAATGCTTGGCCTGCATATAAACATATGTACCACATGCATGCCTGGTGCCTCCAAAGGTCAAAGGAAGGCATCAAATCCCTTGGAACTGAAGTTACAGATGTTTGTGAGCCGTCAAATGAGTCCTGGAACTGAACCTGGATCCTCTGCCAAGAACAAGTGCTCAACCAATTGAGCCATCTCTTCAGGCCCGGATTTTCTTTTAAAGAACCACAATAGAAAACATCAAGATGTTTCTTAAAGATACAAGGGAAATTTTGAAATGTTATAGTCTGCTCTCAGAGAAACACAATAAACAATCACATGACTCCACAAGCTGTGATGAACAAAAAGGGTTCATTAATAGATAATAGGAAGTATGTAAGAGGTACCATTCCACTGTCACCTCTCTCAACTCCTACATCAACTGTGTGTGCACATGAGAAGGACAGAGGTTGGTGTCTGGAGTTCTTTTCTGAGAGAGTTCCTTACTGAACCTGAGCGTACCAATTCAGCTGAGCTGGCAGGCCATCAAGCCCTAGGGATTCATCTGTTTCTCCAATGCTGGGATTACAAAATGAGATGGACCATTTTGTTTGTTTGTCTTTTTTTTTTCCTCTTTTTTTTGTGGTCTTTCAAGACAGGATTTCTCTGTAGCTTTGGAACCTGTTCTAGAAGTAGCTCTTGTAGACAGGCTGGATATGCCTGTGCCACCAACCGCCTGGAGAGATGGACCTTTTTCTTTCTTTAAAATTTATTTTTATTTTATATGTATTAGTATTTTGCTTCCATGTATGGCTGAGTGAGGGTGGCCTAGAACCAAAGTTACAGACAATTGTAAGCTGCCACATGGGTGCTGGGAATTGAACCCGGGTCCTCTGAAGAGTAGTCAGTGCTTTTAACCACTTGAGCCATCTCTCCAGCCCCTCTTTTTGGCCACGGTGCCCTCAAACTCAGAGATCTGCCTCCCCATCTGTCTCAGAGTGCTGGAATTAAAGGCATGCAAGAGCACGCCCAACATGGGCGTTTTACATAGTTGCTGGGGTTAGAACTCAGGTCCCCATGTTTGCATGGCAGTCCACCAACTAAGCCATCTCCCCAGCCTGTGATACAGCAAGCAGTTCCTTGGTCTAACCACTATGAAGAAGCAGCAGCAGCACCAGTTAGATGTGGGAGCTCACACCTGTAATCACAGCCTTCAGGAGGCCACCAAGTGCTAGGCCAGCGTGACGTAGAGGGTGAGGCCCTGTCTCAAAAAGTAAAACAGGCCAGGTAGTGGTGGCGCGTGCCTTTAATCCCAGCATTCAGGAGGCAGAGACAAGCAGATCTCTGTAAGTTCAAGGCCAGCCTGGTCTACTGAGCAAGTTCCAGGACAGCCTCCAAAAGCTACAGAGAAACCCTGTCTTGAAAAACAAAACAAAGTAAAATAGAACAGCAACAGATACTCAATAATTAGCTGAATATGGTGTCCCATGCCTACAATTCCAGCACTCGGGAGGCTAAGGCAAAGGCAGAAGGATGGCAAGTTCTAGACCAGTATAGGTTATATGGTAAGACCATATATCTATCTCAAAACAATAATGAAGTAAGTAAAACAAAAGCCACTATAAAAAGAGTTTGCAGTTACTAACACTCAATGTCCTTAAGGCAGAAGAGAACTTAATGCTTTCAGAGAACTTAAAGTGGGGCTGGAGAAATGGCTCAGCAGTTAGAAGCACTGTCAAAATTAACACTAATAGGCAGTCAGGTGTAGTAGTACACGCCTTTAATCCCAGCACTTAGAAGGCAGAGACAGGCAGATGTCTGTGAGTTCCAGGTCACTCAGAGTCACACACTGAGACCCTGCCTATAATAATAATAGGGGCTGGAGAGATGACTCAGAGTAGAGAACCCGAGTTCAATTCTCAGTACCCAATGGCATCTCACAACTTCCAGGGGATCTGGCATCCTCACACAGACGTACTTGCAGGCAAAACCCCAACGCACATAAAAATAAATAAGTGGTGCCCACTTTAATCCCAGCACTTGGGAGGCAAAGGTAAGTGGATCTCTGTGAGTTCAAGGCGAGCCAGGTCTACAAAGAGTTCCAGGGCAGCCAAGACAGTTACACAGTCAAACCCTGTCTTGAAAAACAAGCAAAAAACAGGTTTTCTAACTGCAAGTTTTAATAAAGCACAAATGAAGACAAGATGGACAAGACTCACTTCAGTTATTAAGAAACACCAATGTTAAAGGGCTGTGTACAGTTCCGTGTGTTTGGTACATAACAGCTTTACAAAGTGAGGGCAAACTTTCCTTACCGTCACTAAGGACCAAAATTAGAATCCAGGTCAGGTCAGGAATGGTAAAATTCACCTACAAGCAATCATTACTAGTATTTTGGAGGCTGAGAATGGAGAGTTCCAGGCCAACCTTGGCTGCATGTGAAAACCAACCAATATGTGTTTGTGTGTGTATAAACTTCTGGCCCTGCACACTAAAGAAGTTTAGCTCTGAAAGGTGAGACACAAGAGATGGAATGAAGGGGCTGGAGATGGAGGTGGGTGGTGTTAAGAGTGAGTCTTGCCGAGGACCCAATTTGGGTTCCCAGCACCAATAGGTGGCTCACAATCAAATGCAGGCTTGCACACATAGATAAAGTAAAATCAATCTTTAAAGGGTTTGTGTGTGTGTGCACAAATACTGCACAAGGTTTTAAGACAAGGCACTGCTCATTGACTACACTCAGGGAAATGAATGATAGATTAAAAAAATAAAGACGAAGGTTTATTAAATAATTGATCCAGACATGCTTCAAGATAAGCAGAAATGTAGAACAAGCTGATAGCAGAAAGTCTTTTTAACAAAATAAAATACTAAATCCTTAGCAATAAAAGGCTGGAAAGTCATTAGCCTTTGGGATTTGAGACCTTAATAGGTAACGTCTCCCTCACTTTCCACTTTATATCACAGACTCCCTGATAAGTCAACTAAAAGCAAGGTGAAAGCGCGAATGCGTCAAGAAGAGCAAAATAAAAGATTGCCAGCCCAGAATTCCAGCAGCCTGCGAACTAGGTCACCCTTCAAATTTCACTGATCAGTTTTTTTCCATCCATTCTGGGTCCCTGGTCCCTGGTTCCCACAGAACCTAACCAACTTCCTACTCCACACTCTGTTCCAAACTACCTTGACTGTCTCCAGACTGGCCCCTTCCAGCACCACAATGAGTCTACGGCCTCCGCTCTTGCTTCCTGCCCCAAACCGGGGTCTCTTAGGCGGCGCATTATCCCAGTCCTGCTCCTGCGCTGCAGAACGTCGTTCACGAGGTTGGAAACCACCACTGGGCGCAGCCATCTTGTAAGCAGACCGGAAATTGCGCTAACTTCCTTAAACTAGAACCTCGGCGTCCGTCCTCACTGCAAACTTCCTCCCAGCTGCCATTTTGAAAGAGGGCGCTTGGAAATGGCGATAGCTGTAGTCCGGAACTATCGAAGCCTCTCGAGGAAGGCTCGCCTCCAAAGGAGGCGGGACTTCCGGATGCGCCATTACTGTGCGCGAAGTTCGGGTCCGCCTAAGCAAAGGGGCGGGTCAGGAGGGAGCGCACTTCCGGTGCCCTTTCTCCTGCGAGCAGCACGGCCCCAATCCTCGTGTGCAGGGCGAGGTCTGAAAACTGGAGTGGGGTAGAGGCTGGCGGGCACCCCCTCCTGACCTCCGGTGCCGCCGCCTTCGGGAGGACCAGACATGGCTCAGAACTTAAAGGATTTAGCGGGACGCCTGCCCGCCGGGCCTCGGGGCATGGGCACGGCGCTGAAGCTGCTGCTGGGGGCCGGTGCCGTGGCCTACGGCGTGCGCGAATCCGTGTTCACCGGTGAGCAACGTCCTTCCGCTGGCTGCCCCCCTTGGTCCCCTGCCCCACTGACCTGCCTCCCCAAGCTGTCCGCGCCTACCCGCTCCCTCATCCCCGTCCCTTCTGCGCCGACCAGTACTTTCATCAGCGCCTTCTCCTGATTCCCACCCCTCTCCCCACAGTGGAAGGTGGTCATAGAGCCATCTTCTTTAACCGGATCGGCGGCGTGCAACAGGACACAATCCTGGCCGAGGGACTTCACTTTAGGTAATGGCGGGCAGAGCAAATGGGCCCTGACCCTTTTCACCCTTGACGGCTGTAGCCAGATTTAACTGCAGGATTCGGAGCTGCTTTTCCCTTCCTCACCCCCCCCCCGCTCCTAGGACAGTGGGTGTTCCGAAACTCCAGCAATGCATAAAGGGCTGTTCTCCAAAGGGAAAAGAGAATCTCCTTGTCTGTGGTCATGTGGAGCAGGCCCAAAGACAAGTGGAGGGGGAAAACTGGTCAAAGTCAATAAAACTGCAGTTTCCCAATTCCTGTCCCTGACCTCTCCTCCCCAGGATCCCCTGGTTCCAGTACCCCATCATCTATGACATTCGAGCCAGACCCCGAAAAATCTCCTCCCCTACAGGTTCCAAAGGTAAGTGTGGGCAATCAGGAGCTGCATGGCAGGTGGGGACACAAGTAAACATAAACTGAGCCTGGCAAAGCCGCCAGAAATGATAGTTTTTCTGAGGTCTTGGTTTCTACATCTTCCAAAGAGCGTGCCTCGTGGCTTAAAACAGTACGCGGTATGCTGGCACTTTTTTGTGGAGTCAGCCACAGGTTTGAACAGGTCACCCAAAGAAAGTTTTTTTTTTTTTAAAGTTTCTGTCTGTGTGTATGTCTGCAGGCCAGAAGAGGGCACCAGACCTCATTACA
>LOJH01023083.1:0-23921 GCA_001685095.1 Ellobius talpinus | reverse complement strand
TTGGGACATGCTGGCTGTGGAGTACTGGGCGGGACAGAAACCCCAACAAGCCAGTCCTTCATGTTACACAGAGACTAAAAAGAAAGTTAAAAAAATGACCTTTATAAAAAGTGCAGTTATGTGATGCAGAAGTGCAGCTGACCACCTACCGTCTTGGTTCTGTGGCTATCTCACTTGTCTTGATGCTTACCGAAGCCATTTTGTTCCCTAGTCTGGGGTGTTACTTTCAGGCCAGAAGGCAGTAGCATATTCTTAGCACATGAGCAGCAGTTCTCATGCTCACCCACTTCACCTCCAGTGAAGGCTATTCTGTGTGTCACGCTGGAGCATGAGGTATGTGGCTATTGCTTCATCCAATTTCTTGTTTTGTAGAGGTCCCTGGATCCTCCACGGGGCATAACCATGTCAGTTATGACAACCATGATTATGGGTTTGGGGTGGCTAGAGAGCACCTTGATGGAGAGACTAGGTAAATACTGAGCTCTAGTGTCTATGACATGCTATGACCATGGGGGCCTCTGCCTGGGGCCCAAGATTAAGAATTAATGGTACAGTTGGTGACATGTAGTGTTACACTCTGCACTGAGGACTTGTTGCTGATCCCTTGAAATTGGCTAGACTCTGTCACTATGAAGTAAAATGGAGGGTTTCTAGATATGTTCCTCAGTACCAGAGCAGCTTATACCTGGCTATACACTTGGTGTCCAGGCCAAAGTTGCTGTCCTTGGCTTTGCTTCCAGCATTCAAGATTGTGTTGCTGCATTTCAGAACTACAGTAACTATTCACAATCTGCCTGCAGACCCTACAGAAGCCTCCAGTAAACTTGTGTGGCCTCCCTGGCCTGTGTGCTTCATCAACACTGACTACATTATCACTAGCCACGTTATTGAGGTTAGCTAAAGAAGAGAGGAAAAAGGGAAAAGCATTAGAAAAATTAAAAGCTAAACGAAAAAAATTAGTTTTTTTAAAAAACTAAAAATAAAACCCAAAGTTCCAATCTAGCAAACAAGAAAGGAAGCCACAGTCCCACTCTATAGACTGAAATTCAGTCTGGCCTGGCTCTTACATACGTGGTTTATAATCCCCTGGCTGGCTCCTTCTGGAGGCAAAGCAGAAAACAGACCAATCATAGCTTGGTATATCCTGCAGTGGTCATCTCCCCTTTTGGACACAAGGACCCTTTCAACTATAGTGATGATGATGGACCATGGATGGAAACTTTCACATCAGTGGATCATGGAAACTGATATTTACTTGTTAAGTAAGAGGGAAGGATGGAGGTGTACAAGAGCAGTGTTCCGTGTTTTTGAAGCTACACTGCAGAGTAGTGACCACTGAATGTTAAGTGTATCCTTGTAGGAACCACAAAGAAATAGCTATAAAACACACCTAAAATGAAAAGGGCAGGAACTGAATGTTCCATTACAAAAATGAGCTGAACAAATGAAATAAGCCTGAAAAAAGGATCAAAGACATAGAAAACAAGGAATGAATGGCAATAGTCTTACTTATCAGTTGAAACAGATTTCACACTCAAAAGATGGGCATGTGCTAGAGAGATGGCTCGTTGGTTAAGAGCACATACTGATCTTGCAAGAAGACCTAGCTTTCGTTATCAGAACCCACAACCACCTATAAATCCAGCTCCAGGGAGAGCCAATGTCTCTGGTATCTCTGTAGGCACCTGCACATGTGTACAACTCTGCTCACACACATAATTAAAAAAAAACTAAAGCAACAACAAAAGACAGGCAGAATGAATAGGAAGAAGTATTTGGCTGACTGTTTAGAAATAATCCAGCCTGAGTAAGATCTCAGGAAACATGTCCTGGGCAAAGAGGTCCTGGGCATTCATGAGTTCAGAGCAAAAGGCCAAAGTATGATGACCAAAGGGGTAGAACAAGAGTCAACGGAAAGCTCAAAGATGCTCTGAGAATGTGACATTTCTTTTTCTGTGTGAAGACAGGGAAACTGAGACTCAGGGAAATGGAGCCCTTCCTTGTGGGCAATGCGGCCCATATGCTCTCACACATATGGTTCCAGAGTCCTCACGTGCTCAAACCTGATCCTGGGTCATCACCTGCTAAGTATGTACTCAAAATGAGAACTACAATTCAGAGACAGGCTTATTAGGCAGACTTAGTAACCCAGTCAAATCCCCTCTGAGTTCATCAGTAGTCCTCCCACATCCCCAGTCTCTCTGGACCATCTCTTAGGCAGACACCTGCTTCTTCTAAACACATAGGTAGCTTTTTGCCTAATTTGAATTTGACTTGAATCTGATTCCTATACCATGTTTCTACTTGTGTAAGGAACGGAACAACGTGTGTCTCCAGAATCAAGCAGAACACATACATACACTGTGTTGTACATCAGGGTTGGTGTCCCTGTAACTATTTCTTACTAGCTGAAACATTCCCTCCTGGAGTGAGGAGAGAGCCTACTCAGTATAGTTGCCTGCAAGTAGTACAGAGTTTTCCAGGGATATAGCTTTCACGAGCTGTCATCCACACTGGGGTGATAAGGCTGCCCAAGTATCACCCTGTAGGTAAAACTAGGAAACTCAATGGTTCGCTAGAATAAATCTGGATGGAAATTTGTTTGGCTGTCATTGGTGCCCTCTCTGGAGTGAACAGCTATTTTTGTTTGTTTTGTTTTTCATGTCTCTTCAGGAAAAATCGCAAAACACAGTTGGAGATCTACAATGTTCTGGCCTTACATCACTCTAGATACAGCTGAAAGAAGCATTAATGAACTGGGTATCCTGAGAAAATTGGCAGGATACGGTACTGAAAATCTAGAAGACAGAAAACAAAAAGCTCTGAAATCAAGAATATCCCCCAGAAACCTCAATCAGATTTCCAGAGTGGGAGTAGGATGCATGGTGGTTAGGCAAATAGAAACTCTTCAAGCTGTGCTTCTAGCACTTTCTATTCAAGACAACATGGGCTCCCTCAGAAACTGTTTGGACATTCAAAGAGTTGTGCCAGCAAAGACTAGTATGGAAAGGAGAAGAAAAGGAGAAAGTAACAGAGTCACTGAACATGATGCATACTGCCTGCTTCCCACACCCCTACTTTTTTTTTTGCCTTAATCTAGTCCCCTGACTTTGAGGAAGAAACCCTTGCTCCCATACCCTCATGGAGCACACATACTATATCTTCCATGGCCTTGGTGAGAATAAGGCATGCATACAGTATGTGATCAATAAAGACATTTTGCCCCCCAAGACAGGGTTTCTCTGTAGCTTTGGAGCCTGTCCTGGAATTCCTCTGTAGACCAGGCTAGCCTCGAACTCACAGAGATCTGCCTGTCTCTGCCTCCCAAGTACTGGGATTAAAGGTGTGCGCCACCACCACCCAACCAATAAAGACTATTTAATGGGTGTGAATTCTGAGATTTGTTCAGTGTCAGACCCAAGCTAACAAAGAAGTTAAGAGGAGAAAAACATATACACATTCAGAATTGTCTGACCCCAGTGCATGTACTGATTCCACAACACTAAGCCATGACTATGCATACCATGTTTTAGTTTCTGTCTGAAATGCATCCTGAAAGCTTATGTTTCAGGTTTGGTCCCAACATAGCAGTCAGGGTTCAGAGACTGGGCCTTTGGAAAGTATGATGGATAGTTTTATATCAACTTGACACAAGTTCATTTGAAAGGAGGGAACCTCAATTAAGAAAATGCCTCCATAAAATTGGGCTGTAAGTAAGCCTGTAGAGCATTTTCTTAATTAGTAGTTGATGAGGGAAGGCCCAGCCCACTGTGGGTGGTCCCAGCTCTGGGCAGTGGTCCTGGGTTCTATAAGAAAGCAGGCTAACCAAGACTTGTGGAACAAGCCAGTAAGCAGCACCCCTCCATGGCCTCTGCATCATCTCCTGCCTCCAGGTTCCTCTCCTGTTTGAGTTCCTGTCCTGACTTCCTTTGATGTTGAATAGGGATATAGACATATAAGTCAAATGACCCATTTCCTCCCTAACTTGCTTTTGGTCATGATGTTTCACCACAGCAATAGTAACTGTAACTAAGAGAGAAGGTGACTAGATCATAAGGGCTGTGGCCTCATCAATGGATTAATCCATTTATGGATTCATAAGTTAATGGGCTACTGAGAGGCGGTGAACCTTTAGGAGGTGGGGTCTAATTGAAGGAAGCATGTCACTTCAGCCTCCCCACCACATGCACTGCCATAAAGGTCTGTTTTGTCAGAGGCCCAAAGGGATGAGGTCATATACCACAAATTATAGCCTTTGAAACCACAAACCAAACCAAACCTTTCCTACTTCTTAATTCTTTTTCTCAGGTATTTTGTTACAGTGGAAATGACTAAACATACATCCCAAAGCCACTGGCTCAGCCTTCATTTGGGCACTATGGGCAAGGCTGCAGGAAAATCCCCTGCCTCTCGCTCGGGTCTCCAAAGCCAAAAGCATGGTTCTGTTTACCTGTCATGGCAAACCCTCCTGAACAGTTTAGCGGTTCTCATATGTTCTCATGAGGAAAATAGATATTCAGGGTTTGGAGAAAAGGGCCTAGATAATTTTTTTAAAGATTTATTTATTTATTTATTGTGTATATAACATTCAGCCTCCATGTATGCCCACAGGCCAGAAGAGGGCACCAGATCTCATTACAGATCATTATAAGCCACCATGTGGTTGCTGGGAATTGAACTTAGGACCTCTGGATGAGCAGCCAGTGCTCTTAACCTCTGAGTCACCTCTCCAGTCCCAGGCCTAGATAATTTAAAAGGCCATCTTGTGTATGGATAGAGCAAGGGACATGTTCACCATACCCAGATCCATTGTGCCTAATTGCCTTAACTAATGCAAAGCCCAGATTCTCCAGGAATAGCCCACTCAGTCCCCAGCCGAGCAATCCCCCAGCCTGATCCCAACCTCGAGTTGCTTGATGTTGACTTTGGAAAACATGTCACAGTTCAGAGACCCAAAGAAAAGGGACAAGCTGCATGGAACCACCTTATTCAATATTTTCCTCTCAGAAGCAGATGTTCCACCCATCTATGAGCTCATACTTATGAAGTGGACACGCGGTCAGCCCTGGACAGTGCCTGCGATGGAATGATGCAGTCATCTCCCCAATAGGCTGTCTCTTAGAATTATGCAGGGGTTTGTTAATACAAATTTCTGCATCCCATTAGGCACCCCCAGCCTTGGGAGTCTGAATTTTCAGCAAGCACAATGGGCCCCACTGCTATGCAAAGACTTTGCAGTGAGACATGCAGGTTCTGCTCTTGACGGTTGTTGTATTTGAGATGAGCTGTGTGGCATTCATTGCCCTCAACTTCCCTGAGCTGAGGAAATAGAACCATCACAGATGTCTCAAGGGTGGGTTGGGCTGTGCAATAAGGTAGGTGGGTTGTGCAGATGAGGCACATCCCTCACTGATTGTGATTTAGTCCTCTTGCTAAGCACAGATAGCAAAGTTCATCTCAAGGGTTTGACAGACAGTAAAAGAAAAGGTGCAAGGTTGACTTGTGGAAAGTGTTTGCATTTTAAACAGCCTCGGCCTTCTTTCCCAGCCTGCCTGCATCTCTCCATTCCTCTAGAATCCAAATTCTACAAACCTCTTTCCTCTCAAGCCACCCTCCCTCCAATAAAAAAAAATAAAATTAGAGGATTCAAATTCAGGGCCTCCAGAGCTCTCTCTAAATGGAATCATAAGTAGACACATGGTCCCAGGAACAATGACCAAAGTCCTGCGCTTGCAAAATTGTTCAGAAAAAAAATGTCATTTCATTTGTGGAAAATGAATACATCTGATCTTGCAACGTTTTTGCCTGGGGAAATGCGGTGCACATGAATTCCCAAACATGCTCGTGCCCAAAACAGCTCCCTTTTAAAGAGGCTGAGAGAATCTGCCAGAAGGTGCGGTTTGCGTCACAGGAATTCAGGAAGAGTACCCCCACAGAGTAGGGCCCCAGACAGGGTGAGGTATCCTGGCTCAGAGTATGTGACCTTCACTCTGAGCAAAGACAGTTAGTTCTTGGCATCCGTTGCATCTGCCTTAAGCTACGAGCACCCTGAGCAGGTAGTATGCAGCTTCTTACGGTCCACAGGAGAAGCCCACACCCCAGACATTAATCAGCCCCAACTTCAAAGTCAAAAAAATGCACTTACTGGGTTCTTTCCCCCTTAGACTGTTCTTTATTTTTAGCTAATTGTTTGAGTGACTAGTATAGAATATGGTTCATGCAGGAGGATTGTTACATACATGCCAAGGAGGTCCCTGCTCCTGGCTACCAATGAGGTCTCTTGCTAGTGTCCTTATTTCGTTCCACCTCTTTTATCATCTCACACCCACTCTTTCTTGTGGAAAAGGAGACACAGGTGCACAGGGTCCCTCACCTGCCATCTCCTTAACCACTCACTCCTGCTAAACTTTTCTCCCCCCACTACAAGAGTTTCCTTATTCTTCTCACAATAAGCTCACTTTAGCTGCTTCACTGACTGTCCTATCAAGTTGTTCTAGACACCCTTCTGATCCCTCCTTTCACCTCCTGGCCAGCCTCTGTCACCTAGGATATCAGCCCTCTTTGATGTCAGCTCCCTCTGTTGCCAGCCTGGATATCGTGCTGTCTGTCCCAAGATAACCCATCCACTACTGCATGCAACCCTTTTAGAACTCTCCTTTTGGCCCTTCTCAGGGTACCTCCGCTTCCTAATGGATGGCTCAGGAGCTCTAGAATCAGGTCTTTCATTCCATGCAGACTCTCTTTCTAGCTGTTGGCCATCTGCACAGGAGAGCCAGTCACTGCCCTCCATCCCCCTTCATCAGGGTGCCTGGAGAATCCTTCAACACTGACACCCAGATCCACCCAGCTGGACCTAGAACTATACACCAGCCATCTTAGCCATTACCCAGAAACCTAAAAGTCTATTAGGGGTCCAAAGAGTTCATAGACCACAGGCTCTTAAGCTGCCTCTTTGCCTTTCCCTTCCTATTATGATTGTCCCTATGACCCTCTTGCTTCCCTGATTCCTCTGCTGAAACCTGACAGAGGCAGAGGCACTGACATGCAGAGCTCCTGCTCAGCTTTGCCCCTCCCTTTGGCCTGGTCATTGTTCCCAAGCAGAGAGTACACCATGTCCATCTATATGCTAATTAGGTGGGGTAGGAAGGGACAGAATGTCCCTGTGTTCCTTGCCCCATGGAGATGCACCTATGTGGCAGTCAAGATGTGAGTCTGTCCCACACCAAACACCTTAGAGATTTATCACATTGTGCTCTACCCAGTCCCAGCAGTGAGAGCACAAACTAGTCACAGATTAAGCACAGTAGGACACTAGCAGCCTTTTCAAGGAAAAACAACCAATACAGGTATTCCGGAACTTACCCTAAACCAGGAAGGGCCTACACCATAAACACAAGTGTGTATGCTCCTACACAACATGCTGGGGCCCGAGACAGCAGGCCAGGGCCAGAGCAGAAGTCATGGGGACAGAGAAACCCACAGGGAAGAGATCAAAGCACATGGCTTCTGAAGGCCACTCCTGAGACAGACACACGGAAAAGGTAGATGAAACACATACCTGATACTGCGGGAGCTTTCTTCTTCAGACCTGCAATGAAAAGAGCACACATTAGATACCACACCCTCCACTCAAGGGACCTGTAGGACACTACCTGCAGGGACACACAGGCTCCTCAGCTATTCCCAAGTCCCACTCCCAGACAGCCGACTGCTAGCAGGCTCAGGCCCAGCATGACTTGGCTGTTCATTTCACCTGAGTCCACCTTGTAAGCCATGCCCCCCAGAACTCTTGTGGCTTCATTCTCTTTATTACTCAGACCCATGTCATCCTAGGAGTTGGTGGCAAACCCAGAAGATGATCTTGTTGCTCAGCAATGCTGCACAGGGAGCAAACCAGAAGCTAGATAAATGAATGAGTAAAGAAGGGGCTGAAGGCCTCCCCGTGTTCCCTAAAGGAGTCCCCAGAGTGATTCCCACTGCCATCTCTACTTTCAAGAACCCAGAAATCAATGACGGCCATTTCTCAGAACAGATAAGACTAGATGTCAAGAAGGTGGACATCAAATTCTATTGCACAAGTCTCACACAGAATGAAAAGCACAAGATGCCAACAGAGGTATCTTCTTTCTCTACTCAAAGATGGTGATTTGGGATTAAATCCCATACAGTTAATGACTGAAGCCCTGGGTGGGCTTCCCATGTTAAGGAGAAAACACTATAGCACGTATTAAGGAATTTAATATCTGGATCCTCCAATATGGATTTTATCACCAGGAATCAAAGAGAAATAAAAAGGTACTTAATCAAAATCAGACAGCTTATCCTTCTGCCCAAGGACTGTGGCTAACTCTTCAGCACACACAGGACCAAGATACCTTCCCTAGCAACATGCCTTTCTGACCAGTCTCAGCCTCCTCCATGAATTATCCAGTAACCATAAGAGGGAAAGCAGGTACAGTGTCCCCTTTATCTGTGGTGGATCTGTACTGAAGCCCCAGAAGATGGCTGAAACCACAGCTGGTACCAACCCCTATGTGATGGTTAATCTTGACTATAAAATAATTGATATAATGTGTCTCAGGTTACTAAAGCACACTCCAGGGTGTCTATGAGGTTGTCTCCAGAGGTGATTAGATTCTGAAAGTTCTGACCTGATCCATGGTTTGATGGATACACTGATGGATTCTAATTTGGAAGGTGCTTTGGCTGCAGAAGGTGGGGCCTGGTTAGAGGAAGTGGGTTGTTAGGGCTGTGTTTTTGAAGAATATGTGTGGGTCCTGGCCCTAGCCTGGTACTCTAGTACTCCTCTTGGATTCCTGGCCATCATGATGTGAGCAGCTTTGCTCCTCCACACCCCTCAGCCATGATGATCCACCTTACCACAGTCCAGTACAAGGCAGCCAGCTCGCCATGGATGAAACCCTCCAAAACCATGAGCCAGAATAAACTTCCCTTCCTTTAAACTATTGGCTTTAGAAATTTGTCATGGGGATGAAAAGTCTAACACTTGGTGTAATTTAGTGCCTTTTTCGTCTTCATAGACCACTCAGGCATCATAGCCATAAATTCTGAAGTTTGAAGTATGACAGCAAACATACCGATTTCTTTTTTTTTCTTTCCATGACTGCAGACAGATGATTCATTCCTACCACACTCAGCTATGATCTTCCTTAGTAGGCCAGGAACTTTTCACCTTTGCACTCAGAGCAAGAACCTAACAGCTGTTCCTTAGTGCATCTCAGTTGCCATCATCTCTACTCTCATGTTTTGGGATCACTGTTAATGAAATGAGGGTCACTTGAGTACAAGCACTGTGATATTGCCATAGAACTGGTAATTGGGACAGCCAATGAATGACTAACAAGGGTAACATATACATCATGGATACACTGGACATGTCCTAGGAAAGATGGAACAGAAGGGCATAAGATTTACCACACTGATTAGTGTGATATTATAAATTATAAACACAGCATAAGGGCTGAAGAGAGGCTAAATGAGTAAAAGCACTTGCTACTCTTCCAGAGGACCCAAGTCCAGTTCCCAGCACCCATACCAAGTGGCTCATAAACTCCAGTAACTCCAACTTCAGGGGATCAATGTCCTCTTCTAGCCTATGTGGGTAACTATTCATATGGCACCCTCCCCTCCACACAAATAGAAATAAATATTTGAAAGGACAAGGAGTTTTTTGTTGATAAACAGCATGATTTTTTTCTGGGATTTTCATTTAATATTTTTGGATTGTGATTGAGCATAGCTAACTGAACCACAGAAAGCACAATCTTAGATAGGAAGAACAACTGAGGTTCCCAGCAATAAATATTCCGGGTGCATAAGAACTGTTGAAAAGGCACTAGGCTCCCTATGCAGCAATTCAGTGCGGGTATCAGATCATGAAGCAAGGGTCACACCGCTCTGCACAGGCAGGGGGGTGGTCATGGGATGTGGAAACAGCCAAAAGGCCCAAATGATCTCCTGGACCCAGAGGGCTACAGATAAGGTCCCAATAAGTACCCAGGAGTTGTAGATTCCATGAAGCCATTTTCAACCTGAAGACAAGCCAGCCACAGCTACAGGAAAGGCAATCCTCAGGAGCAGAGACCAAGAATTCTTATGTTTTACTTTGTCATTTGATCTCAGTAAGGAGAGAAGAGAAAGTATACAGGGACAATAGAGGGAGAGCAGAGTGAGAATGAAAACAAATGCATGTCATATACACATGTGTGTGCAGGCATACATCTCAATCCTAACCTCCTTCTAGGTTGTGCTGTCTTACAAAGCCATGACTGTCCTGTGAGCCTCTGGAGAGGCCCCTCCGGGGAGGAACCAAGTAGTTTAGGTTGTTGCTGAAACACTGAGAAGTGCTAGATGTTGCCACACATAGAAACTAACTCTGACTCCTAGCAATTCCTTATGTCCTTCTGTGGTGGCTAATCTTGACTGTCAACATGTCTGGATCTGTGTGCTTCTTAGTTTTTATTGTCACTTTGAGGCAACCTAGAGTTAACTGGAAAGAAGAAATCTCAGTTGATGAACTGCTCAAATCAGACTGGCCTGAGCCTATGGCCAAGTCTGAGAGGAAATGTCTTGATTGATGAATGATGTAGGAGGTCCCAGTCCATTGCAGGAAGGCCTTTCCCTAGGCAGGTAGATCTGGACTATATAAGAAAACTAGCCAAGTGTGAGCCAGTGAGTGAGTCAGTAAGCAGTATTCTTCTGTAGTTTCTGCTTCAGTTCTTGTTGACATCCCTTGATGATGGATTGTGACCAGGGAGCTGTAAGCTAAAATAAACTTTCTCCTCCCGCAAGGTGCTTTTGATCAGAGTACTTTATCATAGCAGCAGAAAGCAAACCAGAACACCTCCATAACCTGACCCCCCTTAGTGTTTGTGAGTCCCCCTGATTGCTTTGCATGGCTGCCAGGGTAACTGGCCACTCTCTTTGAAATCACAACCAGTCTGATCTCCATAGGGAAGTCTTTCATGTGAATTCTTTGCCACTGCTTTTAGGGTATCTCCAACTGTAGGTGCAATTCAACAAACATGGAGTCAGCAGGTATTTGCCAACAAGCCAACAAGGTTAATTTTTTTTGCCTCTTGTCTGCTGGTAAAATGAAGACTATATGGTTCCCCAGACATGAGGCTGCTTTGAGGATGCTCTGAGGCTGACCATGATGTTTATAGGAATATTGGAGACTTTTGGAACAGCTGCAGCATTTGAAGAGCTGAGTCACCCATGGGCCTGGTATGGATCAAGTCAAGACATGCCTGTGGTGGGAAGCTGTGGCAAAACAGTTCATACCTCATCTCACATTCTCAGGATGCTCCTGAACACTATCAAGTTGCATTGCCGGTTCAAGAGCAGAAGCAGCCAATTTGGAAACAAGAAGCAGAAAGCTGTAGAAATCCTGAGAAGATAAGGTCTCCATGGTTTATGTGCAGGTGTGCACACACATGTACCCACAGGGGCATGCATCTATACACAGAGAGATTAATATGTGAGCTTGGGGTAGGCATGTGTGCCTGCATGGGTATGGGTATATATATATATATTCATTTTACATAAATATGTAATGTTGGTATACCTGTATGCTAATTCATGTGCATGTATGTGTGTGTTTGATGGCTGCATAGTTATATATGTGTTGTGCCTGTGTGGCACGTGGTATGCGTGCACTTGAATATGGCTCTGTCATCAGTGAGCATGGGAAGAGGCAGCAGAGGATCAAAAGTGTTCTTGAACCCTCTGATTCCTTCCAAGGAAGATGAGCACTCAGAATGGGATGGCTTTCTAAACTGAGGGGGGACAGGTATGAGGTCACAGGACCACCCTTACACTTGCTGACAGGTCTTCAAAGCCAAGAAGATCCAGTCACTGTGCATGTGCTGAGGTCTCAGATGCTATAGTTTGTGTTGTTAGAGAATCCAGGAAATAAGCAGTGATTTGAAAGGGGAATGACAAGGACATGGTGGAAGAGAAGGTGAGTCAGCCTAGTTGGTATCACATTATCTCCATGCTTCACCTGCTACACAGGTAGCCAAGGGCTTCAGCAAGCAGATAAAGGGAGGGGCTGGCAAAGGCTGGTGTGCACTGGTATGCCAAGTCCTTCTGGGCTCTACACACTGAAATCTTCATCACCAAGACAGCTGGGGTCTGCAGGGGGCTCTGCCATTCTGAAAAAAATGCCTACCCAAACAAGAAGGTCAACATGAGCAAATAGGGTAGCACAGAAAGAGACTCTGGGTGGCGGGGGATAGAAATGTCTGTTTCTCACACAGCAGCTGACACTAGGCTCCACGTTTGTGTGTCACAGACTGTGGAATTCCATGGCAACAGCCGGGTGGGTAAATTGTTCAGGCTGGGCTGCTCTCTGCTATGGGAGAACTTGGTTCCGAGTACTGGCATCTCAGTCCTAACACCCACAAATAAATCCCCCTAGGCAAGAAGGGATTCTGTCATCTGCCGTGAAGTGCCAGGATTAGTATAAATTCAAGTCTGAAGGAAGCCACCACCAGTCTGTATGATGACAAGCAGAAATGCCTAAGAAAAACAAGTAAAAATCAAGTGCAATCTGCCACATGAGGTCATTATTGCTACACTCTTCAAGTCTGTGGTACACCAGCTTTCCTATGCATCTTTTGCTGTAGCTGAAGTGACGCAGCTGACAATGTTCTGTGCCAGCCTCATTCACTTGATGTGAATTAAAGCAACATTCCTGTCACCTTGACCTGGAGATCCTCAAGCTTCCAGACCAAGGCAGGCCCCTCTCCATCCACTCTGGAGCACTTTGCCCTAAGGACTCAAGCCAAATTATACACCCAATGCCCACAGCCAGGAGACCCAGACCTGCCTTTTCTCTTTCCCAGCTCCTTAGAGATCCTATATACATTTAGCTGCCTGCTTTAGCCACACAATTCCACTCCATGTCCCCTGCCCACTGCCAGGCACCCCAGCTTGAGCACCTTAAAATTTGCTGTCCCCACTGCCTGGGAGCTGTTCCTGGCTCTTGAATTAAATGCTTCCCTCCCATCATTCACACTACACTTCAGATACCACCTCGTAGAATACAGATCCTCCCTGTATATCATCATCTCAATAGCCTGGACCAGCCAGCCATGACTCCCACCTCATTTCCCCAACCTATCTTTACAGGGACACATCATGATCTGAAGCAAGCTGCCCTGGTTATCTGTTTGCTGTCTTCTGCTCAGAGAGGGCAAGCAAGGGTCTGTCTTATCACGATGTTCCGTGTGGGTTCACTGTGGAATGCTTCAGAACATTGGCAGCATCAATGTCATAGGGCAGTGGCCACATTCATGCCACCCTTTCTTGCTATTGTACAGGACTATCCTCTGAGCCAAACCGCCACCATCTTCATCAGATCGTTAGGGCCTACTTGTTAAAGATCATTGCAGCTGGGTTTGTGGACATTCTCTCTGAGAAGGGGTATGGGGAGGGTCACCGAACCCTTACCTGAGTAGTAAGCTACTCCTCGCCCTCTGCCAGCCAGTTGTGTGCAGTTCTACCCAAACTGTATGTGGTCTCAGGGACTCAGGGAGAGGCTAGAATATAAAAAATGGGGAAGAATAAGGGAAGAGGGCTCGATCTATAATGGGAAAGTCATCATCCCTGCTTGGTAAAGGCTTTCCAGTGTGGCCTTTTTTGGAGCGGGAGAACCCACGATCTTCTAAGTAACCCATTATCTATGCTCTGTAAGAAAGCCAAATAAATTCATTGGTTCTCCAGAGTGAACTTGGGAGGAACAGTGCCTCAGTGTGTCAGTCTCAGTTTGTGACTTAGAGAGGGGAAATGATGTTGTATATTGGTATGGGAGGTCCTTCTGTATATGTGTTGCTTTTGTTGGTTAATGAATAAAGATTCTGCCTTGGCCTGTGATAGGATAGAATATAGCTAGGCTCGGGAGGGGGGATGGGGGACTAAACTAAATGCTGAGAGAAAGAGATGCCATAAAGCCACACACAAAAAAAAACACCCACAAATCATTAGTGAGAACCTTGTCGGCCACAAACCTCGTGGCAAAATGTAAAATAATAAATGTAAAATAATAAAAATGGGTTAATTTAAGAGATAAGAGTGAGCTAAAAAAATTCATAAGCTAATAGGCCAAGAAGTGTTGTAATTAATACAGTTTCTGTGTGACTATTTTGGTTCTGGGCAGCCGGGAACAAACAAGTGGCCTCCATACAACAGTATATGACTTGCCCATTTGTAGATGCACCCATTTTCTGACCACAAAGACAATGTAGAGAACATCTTGGTGTCTAGTCCCTGTCTCTAACAATGGCCTCAGCTAGTGGGCTCAGAAGTACAGCTCAAATAGGGCAGCTAGATGTTCACAGGCACCACCATGCTACATCCCTAAGAGTCTGAACTAAATTCATGATGGCAGCCCCACCAGGCCTGGCCATGAGAGACAGCATCTAGGTCAGCACTGACCACTCATCATCCAGAGATGAGACTCAATTCTAGAGGGCCTAGATGAACCAGGTGTGCATTTCTAACAAGCTTCCAGAAGAGGCCTTCGATAGCCCATCTTCACACTGCCTTCTGGTTCCATCAGCGGACAGTACCATCAGGGCTACACACTCACTCAGCTCCTTGCACTGGTCCACTGGTTACAGACCCAGCAGGAAGCACAAACTTGTCCCCACCTTGCTGCCCTAGGCAACTATCTTCATATGGCTGAGTGAGTGGGTTCGTGTCTATATCTTTGCATAAATATGTGCAAGGAAGTATTATGTGTGTGTCATGTGTGTGTGTTTGTGTGTGTGCATGCATGCGCTCATGGCAAGATCCCCAGCTATACCATATCTCCATATCTGCTACTCTTCCTTCTGTATCCTCACTTCATTCATGCTCTCCTGTTGCAACCATAGTTTCAAATCTACAGTCTATCCTTATGCCAACATCCACCAACACACATCAGGAGGCTCTCATTGTTATCCTCTCCATTATGTTCAGTGACTTGCCCCAAGCCACACAGCAGGCAAGGAAAAGAACAGGGACTATGTGTTTCCCAAGTCTCATGGGAAAGTCTGTGACAGCAGCTGTAAGAAAAGGCAGAAACAATCAAGCAACAAAAAGATGTCAGCATTTGGGCTATACCACATTTATCTTGTCTTTCCATTGCCACAGCTCCTCCTTGACATCACAGCTGCAAGAATTGGTTTGCTCCTAAGGGATACCACAGGCTCAGGTCACAGATGGACATTAGTTACATAAGCTGGCTTGCACAGCCACAGTGACGCTTGTCTTGCTTTTCCCTAGGGGGAAGGCCCTATGGGGAAGAACAGTTCCCTACACCCTCAGGCCATGACTCCAAACCCAGTCTTGTGGTGGGTGCTTCCTGTGAGACGACAGGCACCAAGGAGGAATGGGAACCCATGTCAGGTTGTGCTGAAGTCACTTACTCTGAAGTGACTGAAGTGGCAGGAAGAGTATGTGGCTTCTGTATCCTGGCCCTTTCTTATGACATGGAGGACCTGGAGGTGGTACCTGCATATCTCATCATGAGTTAGACTGTGGTTTATGACTCAACCATCTATCTTGAGACACATGTGGTTATCGCAGGGCTTGGGCTGAGAACCTGTTCAGCAGAAGGCAACATTCTTAGAACATGGAAGGCCCTGAGTTCCATCCCCAACACCCCAGTATAAAGAGAAGGCTTTTGTTACTGAGCTAGTCTCTTCTCACTGGCTGTGACTCCACACTGACTGCAACCTCACTGTGTGGGACAGTCATATGAGACTGAAGGCTGGGCTAGTTTCTCCTCACTGCCTAGGCTGTATGTTGGACACAGCCTGCCCCTACTACCACCCGAAGCCTGACCAGTGTTCCCTTTCAGGAAGGTGAGGTCATTAATTCTGAGCAGGGCCCATACTGGTGCCTGAAAAAAAAATGCCTTAGGTAAAAGAAATTTCTGGAACTCAAAATCTCACTGATAATCCTGCCACTGGTAGTCAGTGACTAGAGGACACTCTCAGTGATTCGTACACCAAACAAGGCCCTGTGTGTGAGGCCTCTGCCTGAAGACAGGATGTATGGACTGAATTCTCATCTGTCCTGCCTTTCTGAAAATCAGCTGTCTTCACAAGTTTGTTTTTTTCATTAAGCAGGTTCCAGAGACAGCTAAAGAGGAGACTTAAGATCATTCCTGGGGCTCCTGTTCTGTCTTTAGCCCTGATTGACACCGATGTCTTTTATTCTGAAATTTGACAGAGAGAAACCATGTAGGCAGTCATTAGGGACAGAATCCTCAGTCACTGTGTGACAGCCATAGCCACCCTGAGGGACACACTGCATGATGCCCTTCACCCAGACACCGAACATGGCTTGGTTTTAAGGTAGAGGTTCTCAACCTATGGTCTGTGACTCCTTTGGGAGTCAAACAACTCTTTCACAGGGGTCACATGTCAAATATCCTGCATATCAGATATTTACATGACAATTCACAACAGTAGCAAAATTACAGTTATGATGTATCAACTAAACAATTGTGGTTGGGGGTCACCACAATGTGAAGCACTGTATTAAAGGATCATAGCATTAGGAAGGCTGAGAATCACTGTTCTAGAGCCAGGGTGACTGGGGTCCTTCCCAAGGGAGTTCTAATTCCCACGGTCCTGGAGTCCCTTCTTCCATATTGCAAGGAGAGAAAAGTGCAGTCATCTCTCTCACCCTTTTGCATTCAAAGGTGTATGTCTGACAAGAGACAGAGATGTGCTCAGTGGTAGGACTTGCTTAAAGTCACAGCAGGGAGTGGAGGCGAGATCAAGGGATATAAAACCTAACAGGCACTGCCAAAGCAGTCCTTAGCAGAGGCACAGCTAACAGCTCTTTGCTCAGTCTGTCCTCACACCAGCCTCCTGGGAAGCAGAAAGCAGTGTGGTCACCAGGCTGGTTCTTCTTTGAAAGTGACCTTTGTCACATCTGTGGGTTTGGGGTTACAAGGTCTGGTTCTTCACCAGGCCACAAATGCTGCAGTCATTCAGGCTCCCAGTTCCTTCCATGAGCATATATATTCATGGACTCAGACTCTGTCCTGTCACACTCCCCACCTGTCCCCAGTGAGTTCCTGGAGTCTGCACCTGTCGAGGCACCCGACCCTCTCCAGCAAACCTTTCTGTCTCTTCTTCCACATCGAATCATGGTTGGGCAGAGCCTTCTCTCCTGGTGTTTATCACATAACACTGGACATCAGCTGGGCTGCTGGCCTCTAGAGTTCAGCAGAGTACTGACTTCCCCAGGGGTTCTGGGTGCTTAAAGAAACTACTGAGTCAGTGAAACTGAGGAAGAATAGGCCCTTCCAGGCCACATGAGCCAGAAAGGTGAGGGTAGTCCTGCTGTGCAAGGCTGGGGTGGCCAGTTTGAGACCCTGTAAGAAGCCCATGTGACTTGAAGAAAGGACTATGGTCACTTCTCCTGCCTCACCCCCTCCTGGGCTGACTGTGTCAGATGTCTTTGTGACATCATAGTTCAGTTTCAAAGGGTTCAGCCCTTATTGCTAAGTCCTGCTGCTTTGGCCTGTGGCAGCTCAGCACACTGCAGTGGAAGCATACAGCAAAAAAAGCATCCTATAAAGGCCAGAAACTAAGGGCACACCATAGAGACCCCACTGCCCTCCACTAGGCTCCATCTCTTAAAGATTCAACTACCTTCCATTAGTGTCACAAGCTAGGGACAAAGCTTATAGCACTTAGGCTTTTGAGGAGTACATGAAAGTTCCAAACCATAACAGCTGCCTTAAAAGTTGCATGCGTGAAGCTCCTGGAAGGGCTCAGGCAGAGGAAGTGCTCTGAGCCTCGGGATTAGGTTTCAGTCTAGGAGGCTCCTGGAAGAATCACAGGAAGTCACTACTACCAGGAGAATAGGAACGTACTATACTATCTCCAGTTTTCCAGAAGCCTGGTCTGAGCTCCAGGTATAACAACTAGCCTGAGCCAGTGCTACACACCTCAGCATGGAGTAGGTAGAACCCTTCATACAAAAGTCATTTCTTCATCCCTTCCTTCTCTCCCTCTCTCCCTCCTTCCTTCCTACCTTAGGTAAACTGAAGACATTGGGTCATCCAGCTAGTTGTGGTAAAGGGTAAATCAAGGGCTGGGGGACAGGTACCATAGTGCCCAGGAGGTACCAGAGCAGGGCTGGCACACAGGGGAGTTTGTTCACCAGTTATCAAATGAAGGAAAGGGGTGAGAACGCCCATGCTGTATATGCCAACCTGGATCAAAGAAAGATGGGAAAGAAAGGTATGGGGGACTTGATGTGTGCAAGCAACAGGAAGTCAAAGCAGGTTCCTGAGCAAGGGTGAAATGATAAAAGCAGTTCTCTGAAGGATAACATCCGCTACCTAGAGTGAACAGACGGATAGCCAGAGCTGTGGTGATAGATCTCTAACTCAAAGCTGCTGATGTCCCCAAAGTGTCTAAGCCACTTGCCTCATTTCCCCTACACAGGGTCACTCTGAGAGGTGGGACTGCCACTGTCCGCTTTGTGTAGGTGAGGGAAGAGGTGATTGAAGTAGCATGGCCAGGAGGTGATGTCACAGGACCCCAAACCCAGGTAGTCTGCTCAGAGCAGATGATACTACAGAGGACATGGTAGTGACATTGTGTCCCCTGTGCACACTAATCTGGGACTAAGGCCTGTCCTCTAGCTTGCAGGCAAAGCCTGGAAAGAACTCCTGCATCTGAGTTCTTGTAGTAGGTGACTTCACAGGATGGCTCTGAAAGACCCAGGGCCTGCAAACTGCTTGCACTGGGACCTCTCTCTAGCTCTTTACTTTGCTTTCAGTTCTTCAAAGAGTCACTGGTATTAAGAAAACTTGGAAAACTTCCAAGGCCTCCCCTTTCAGTCCTGGACCAGTCAGTTACCTTGAAACCCAACTTAATGCTCCCTTGAGACGGCCACATGGTTGACAGTGTTTAGTGTGCCGTGACCACACTGAGTGACCCAGCCCATGTCCCCTCCACTGGCTGGACAAGACCTTGCTTAGACAGAAGCAGACCTACCTGAGCTCAGCCCCTCACCACCACAGGGCACCAGCAGTGGGTAATATCCCAGAGGGAGGCACCCAGGGCCTGACTCAGCTCTAATACCTGCCACTGAGACCTGGCTTAGAGTAGCCTTATCCTGCTTGACAGAGGGGCCTTAGGATCCTGGGAAAGATGGCTCCTGAAAGGGAGAATTTGTCTTGTCTCTGACAACAGAGTGCCTTGGAAAACTCCAGAAGCCTTGTTCAGGAACAGGTCCTTGGGTTAGACCCCACTATGAGGCTCCCTGACCACTCAAAGAATTTCTTGGTCATTGGGGTCTAAACATCAATAGGTCTGGACTTTGAGTGGGTCTTATTACTTGGAACCTTGGTTTCTCCAATTATGACCCTTGAGGTTGGTCTAGGCCAATGCTTCTTTTTTTATTGCTTTATAAATAATACCATTTAAAATTTCCACTTCCTCCCCTCCTCCCATTTCCCTCCTGCTCCCCCACTCACCCTGCCCCTCCCCCTCCAGTCCTAAGAAAGAGCAGGGTACCCTGCCCTGTGGGAAGTCCAAGGCCCTCCCATCTCCATCCAGGCTTAGGAAGGTATGTATCCAAATAGACTAGGATCCCAAAAAGCNAAATTTCCACTTCCTCCCCTCCTCCCATTTCCCTCCTGCTCCCCCACTCACCCTGCCCCTCCCCCTCCAGTCCTAAGAAAGAGCAGGGTACCCTGCCCTGTGGGAAGTCCAAGGCCCTCCCATCTCCATCCAGGCTTAGGAAGGTATGTATCCAAATAGACTAGGATCCCAAAAAGCCAGTACATGCAGTAGAGACAAATCCCAGTGCCATTATCATTGGCTTCTCAGTCTGCCCTGATTGTCAGCCACATTCAGAGGGTCCAGTTTGATCCCATGCTCGTTCAGTCCCAGTCCAGCTGTAGGTCAATGCTTCTCAGTGTGGTCTTGGAAACTGCAACAGTAGAATCACCTGGGAACTCAATGTAGACTCTCCAGCTCCACAGCCCTCCTAATGTAGAACTTTGGGCAGCTGCTATGCCAGTACATGAGGCTCTCTCTGGGTGCAATTGAAATATGGCAGCCCTAGAGCACAGGATCTCAGACCAAGTATCCTGTGGGTCCTCAGAGGAAGCTGCCTCTGCTCAGTGTCATAGACAAACAAGGACAGGGACATGTCTATTGGTACAGACTCTTAGTTGGATGGTCACCTGCATGGCTCCCCAAATACTTTGCACCTCACCTGTTGGATGTCTAGGAAGGGCAGAGGGGATGGTACACACTATGTCTCCAAGCACATACTAAGTGCCCATGACCCTGGGCCCTTACTATCAGTGTGCTATGTGTGATGTGTGCAGGAGACACCAGGCTTCTCCCATCTCCAGACCCGAAGCCCATACTCCCAGTGGGCCCTGGGTGTTCTGGACTAGTTAGTACCTACACCTGAATCGAACTTTTGTATACACTGCTCTGAGAGCCAGGCAAGGGACCAAGATGTGTGACCAACACACTGTGGCTGTACAGTGTGGTGTCCTGGGGGGCTCACGGGAAGGCTTTGTGCTATGGGTCAGCCAGAGGCTAGTGTTATCACCATAAGCTAACATTACCTTCCCTGCACAGCCACACAGTTAGCCCTCCCACACTCTACTGTCCCATGACCCCTCTAATGATTGTACTGTCTCTCAAATCTGCTCTCACTCACAGGTGATGACTGCTTCTGGCTCTCCTTTGCTTAGCAACCTCATGGCTGCCCCTCATGTACTTGTAACCTAAACAGGACCTGGGTTTATCTATGACCATCTCTGACCTTACCTTGGGCTTCCTACCTCCCTTAAACTCTGGGCCACTCTTGTCTCAAGGCCCTTTGCTCTTTCCATCCCTTCCTCCTGGTTCCCTCCTGACAACATCCACAGAATTTCTTTATGTCTTCAGGTTTCCAATGACCCTTCTCAGCAAGAGAAGTACACCTGAGTTGGGGGACTCCCCTTCTCACGCTCAAACTTCCTACCCCTTCCCTCACTACCCATGTGATCTCTATTTGAACATGCTCTTGTACTCAGCTACCCATAGGCCCCAGGAGCTACCCACAATAACCATTGGTTTTAAAGTCTGGTCTATTTTAGCAGCTGGGTGACTCTACATAAATTACTTAACCTCTCTGTACCTCCATTTCTTCATTTGTAAAACGCACCCTTACTTCATTAGATGAGTACAAGCTGCCTGAATATAGCATGTATCCAATCAGCTATTATTAGAATCATTATGTGCCATGGGCCAAGGGCTCCTGGGCAGCAGCCCAGAGCTTGGGCTCTAGTCCAACCCCCATCCAGTATGACCTTGGGCAAGTCTTTTTCCTTAAATGTGCCCTCCAGCTGCAGAATCTGGTTGTTCTCAGGAAGGCTCTGAGACCAGTGTAGATTAAAGCCTGCCTACAAAAATCTCCAACATTCCTCCTAAAAGGAGGGGCTAAGACCTTCTCCAGGCTACTGGCTCACTGTGTGCGTCTGTCCATTTGGGCTAACACGATGCTGTAAGCTGGATGGCTTACAAATGAGGGCGACTCTCTGTACCAGTTCTGAAAGCTACAAGGCTGAATCAAGTGGTCAGCAGATCCAGTGTGTGTCAAAAGCCTGCTTTCTGGTTCACAGACAGAGGTGGTGCCTTCTACCTCAGCCCTTACATGACCAAAGGCACCAGGGCTCTCTGTGATGGTTTCTTTTACAAAGACACTAGTCCACACATCAGAGCTCTGCCCCAGCCCCGGCCCCACTCTCAGCATCCAAGCCTCCCAATACTTTGCTTTGAAATTAGGTTTCTACATTGAACTTGGGGCTAGATACAACGTTCAGCCCACAGTTCTGTTCATCGCCAACGAACAGGAGGAGGCACATGTCAGGTCACCACAGTCACTGATGGGCAGCCCTGCTCTCTGGGATTGCTCACCATGGGACCATTCACGTAGCCTTTAGCCAACTCCGGCACTGATTCCACAGTTCCCACCAGGAGATCCACATGCCACAGCTCCCCCAGTCTCAAGCCTCAAAACAGACTTCTGCTCTACCCCTCCGTTTCCCTGTCTGCCGCATCTCCTGGAAGACAAGGCTGGAAATACATTGCCATTCTAGCCTTCTCTGGATCTTTGCTTTCTCATGTCCCCACTGAGATGTAGCCCGGCTTCTCTAAGGGCATACCGGGTCCCACCTCTCTACACTGCAGGATGGCCCTGGACATGCCAGAGTTTACTTTCCTAGAACATTCTCCACTCTTCTGGAAGGCAGCTAGTGCCTGCTGCTCTTTCAAGCCTCCACTCATAAGATGCCTCCTCAGAGAGCTTCCTGTAACCTCCTGACCTCTTGTGACCTGGGTGTCAAATGCTCTCCAGAGGTGAGTTGCACCAAATGATATATGGAGGCACCTCACTGAACACTAGTATGAAAGCACAAAGAATGATAATGGATGAAAGAACAACTTGATGATGTTCACTACCAGAGAGATCATTACCTGCGTGAGACAGCCACCTCATGGTATAAGATGTAAGTAGTTACAGTCCATTTTCAGTA
This sequence comes from Ellobius talpinus, assembly GCA_001685095.1. Lineage (NCBI taxonomy): Eukaryota > Metazoa > Chordata > Mammalia > Rodentia > Cricetidae > Ellobius > Ellobius talpinus. Next base: position 1,342 of record LOJH01023083.1, on the reverse strand, counting down.
TGAAGTATGCTTAGCGTTCTTCATCAGTTACAGATAGCAGGAGGTGCTAGGCCCATCTCTCCCTTAGCAGGCAGCTGCTTGTCTCAGAACTCTGACAGCTGGAGAGTTATAGGCAGTCTGATCAGAAAAGGAAACTCTTTCAAGTCCTGGGACACTCATTAGATAAGGCTGTATCCTAAACCAGTAAGATGGGGAGCTGGAGCAAGTCTGGGCCTATGGGAGAAGAGGACAGCAATTGCTCATAATCAGGGTATACCAGCTATTTTTGTTTCTCTAAGTTGCATCCTTTCTGCAGATGTTTATTAAAAACTGTTTCATTTTCACTGATCTCTTGAGTTTTTTTTTAATTTTATTTCCAACAATGGTTGTTACATCCTACAACAAAGGCTGCAATCCTACAATCAATAGGGATCTATGTGGGGAAATGTACCCCAAGAGGAAGAGGATACCTGAGGGCTGAGGAAAACGTCTTAGAGGGAACATTCTATGTCCGAGTATCCTAGCTGCTGGGTAGCATGCTGGCCTACCCACAATCCATTCTCCAAGGAGAGACATCTGCAACTTGTGATGGGATTCCTCTTCAATGCCAACTCTCTGTCCATTTCTCCAGGTATGTTTCCCTCCATTCCTTTTCAGGGCAGATCTGCAGCAAGGCTCCTGCCCAAGGTGGTAGCAGCCCCTTATTGGTACCCTGCAGAGGAGTCAGTGGGCAATGGGCTCTCCCACCATGACTCAGTTCTGCCTCCTATATATCCTGGGCTGTTTCACACTGCTTAGCAGGTCTCGTCTCAATCCTGGCAGAGGGCTGTGCTTTGTCCCTGGCTGCCCCACAGGCACAGAGGATGGCCACAACTCCTCTAAGAGGAGCTGCTTTAACCAGAAGCCCAGCCCTGAGCACCAGCCAGCCACTAAGGGTCCTCCCCAAGTATGGAGAGTGGCACCCCAGGTAAAACTGCTTCTGGGGACTAAGTTCACACAGCCAATGCATTTCTGGGAACTGGGGAGGTTTTATTTTTTCCACAAGATTATTCCAATTTTGTCCTTAATGTGTCTTTAAGCAGCTGCCTATGCTCATGAATCATTCACCAGGGGAGCAAGCTCATCCTCTATTCTCCACCCTTCCTTGCTCCTTGATGGGAATGAAAGTAGCACCGCACTAGCCCCTGGCCAGGAGCTTTCAGAGGTGTGAGCTGCCCCGGGCTCAATGGAGTCCCTGACAGGCTGTACAGTGGGGAAAGGGAGGCTTGCTCAGCTCCAAGGATGGGTGATGGCTGGATACTATGGGCCCGTAGGCTGAAAATGGATGCCCCAATGGTACAGAGGAACTTTGGATGACTGTCCA
>LOJH01023082.1:5716-27703 GCA_001685095.1 Ellobius talpinus | reverse complement strand
TCCAGCTGGCCTTGGTGAGCTCCCATTAGATCAGCCCCATCGTCTCAGTGGGTATTGCCTAGTACTTTCTGCTCCTAGATGCCAGAAACTATCAAATATTCTTTTCATGACCTCACATGATCAGTGTACAAGTTTTCCAGTACATTAGAATCAAAACCACATTTCTGAGGATCTGAGTATCTTCTGCCTGGATTATTGTTTTGTGGAAATCTACTTGCAGCTTAGGTGAACATTCAGGAAAAGCTTCCTGCATCTCTCGCCCTGACACCACAAGCATACCCTCTCTGCATCTTATATACTTTGAGAAAGACTGAATTCCCCCTGGGAAGAATCAGACACTGCCTTCACAAGAAGTCCTGGTCTAAACAGTCAGCATTATCAAGTGGCACTAAGAAAACAAAAATCAGATATTGTTATTATTTTATGCTTACCATATTGTTCTTTATTTTCAGAATGTCCTCTGCACCCTCTTAGTATCTAATGTTGGCTAATCTATGACTTTATCTTGCTTCTTCATTTGTGAAATAAAGAATTGATAGACTGTTTCTCTAGAAGTAGGATTACAACCTTCCCACACATAAAAATAGAAATGTTGCTTTTGGGTAGTAAATAAATTTGCTTATTCATGAGAGTCATATCTTCTTTTAAAGCATCACAGTACCATTCTCCAGGTTCTGGTTTAGGATAATGTTTGTTTTTCCCCCTTTGACACCGCAGTACCAGGGCTTTATGGCACAACAGGGTATGCTTGGTTGGTGTGTTAATATCACAGTTTGAATGCAGTAAGCCATGAATTCAAAGGAGAGAAACTACAAAGGAGCAAAAAGTGTATTACTGGTTGAATAAAGCACATCCTGAAGTGGTAATTCAAGTTTTATTTTGTCACTTTATTAATGATACTCATTACATTATAGGGTATTATATTACATGAAAGGTATCATATGCCCCCAACTGTAAATGGATAAGGCTGTAATTCCATCAAGACATTCAGCAATGCTGCAAACTACCTGAACAAAGTCTGCATAGCTCGTTTATTAGCACCAGAACCCAGGACAGAATAATAGTTCTGATTTTATATACGTTAGGGATACATTCTGTACCACAATATGATTTTATATACATCAGATATATGAAATGAAATTGTGCAATAAAATAATCAATCATTGCCTTATGAAAAATTGCCATTCACCTCTTTGGAGCAACAAATCCCTTTCTATTTCTGTCCCCCCCAAATTAGAAATGCCGGAGAGAAAAAGAAATCAGATGTCTCCTGTCCACATTAGAGTAGAACTCTTTCCCCACACCAGCAGTCCAAGTAGATCTGGAGCTACAGTTTTCTGTGCTGTGAAGAGAAAACACCCAGGAGTATGCTGTGTATTTGCATGTTGGGGACCACAGAGATTTTTAACACATTTCCCATCAAAATCTCTGACAGCTTTACTGAGTTGAAAAATAAACCACAGAACCCATTAGCAAGGATTGAGAAATAACAGCAAAGCATTGCTATAGAGCAACAGAAGCCTATGGCAATACATGGAGAAACCATGGAAATAAAAGGTAGCATTTGTTGAGTATATATGGTGCCCTTCAGTAGCCTAAGTGCTTTGTATGGATCAACTGCTCTAATCCTTTAACACTATGAGTAGGTGCTATTAATAACACCACTTACCAGAATATCAACACATAGCCTGCAATGGTGGCACGAGTGGCCTAGGACTTCAGTGCCTGCACACACTGAGTCCACCTTCTTAACTCAGGCAGTTCATCCCCAGGGCTCACAGTCAACACCCCTGCAACAACCCAGGGAACAGTTTACTCAGCTTTTCCATAATGAGGAATTACACCAAAGGAAGCCTGCTAAGCACTTTTATATCCTTTCCTGGCAAATTTCTCTCTTGTACATGAATGGTAGAAAACATTATATTCTAAACTCCAAGAATTCTTGGGTTTTTTGATGAAGCCACCTTTTGGTGTGAAAAAAAATAAAGCAAAAAATAAAATCTATTATGACTTTTGCTATAGGAGTTCAAAGAGAAAGAAGAAGAATATTAAAATGAAGAATATTTAAGAAACAGAACCCAAATCTAGATGAGTGGGTAGAAGATCTGTGTTGAGAGTTTGGGATCCTTTAGGGGAGAGACTAAGAAGAGAATGTGTGCATTATGCAATCACAGAACAGAGATGGACTGAAGACAGATATGCATTTATGTAAGACAACTCTAGTAAGCACCAGCAATACACCTTTAGGAATTTAACATAGTATGTTCAAATCTGGTTCAGTAGCCTGAGGAACTCCACAAACTTGTCCTCTGCCTGCACATATGTGCCATGGCAAGCATGCCTACTCTCTCTCTCTCTCTCTCTCTCTCTATATATATATATATATATACATATATATCAAATTTAAATTATATTCTCTCTATACATATATATAATTTAAATTATATAATATCTATGCATAATTCAATTATATGTTATATTATATTGTGTTATATAGTTATATAATTAAAGAAAGTAATGTCTATTTCTGGAGTACTTAGAACATGACATACACTTAGTGGTAGAAATGGACAGATGGTTAGCATGGGAATACCTTTCATGATCATTCCCTCTTCTGTAAACATCAGAGCTCTTTCACTGTGTTATAATGCAGTAATTCTGATGATGACTGCCACAGTACAGGAAGAGTATGATCCTAGGAAAGAACCAGGTATGTCTGTCAGTGTTTCCACATATAGGACGGTTCCCCTTGATAAGTTCTTTGCTTTGACCAGCTAGCATTTGTGTTATAGGAGCCCACGCTGTGGGTTCCTGGTAGCTATTACTTCACATGAGATGACAAGCTTATCTTGGATGGAAAGAAGACTAGCGGAGAAAGAAACCAGAAAAGCAGAAGGGTAAAGCATACTTTTCTAAATCATGTTATACAGCAAAGAGGTTACGTGAGTCAGAAATATGAGTCAAGATAGATGAGTCACACTTTTCTGATCATCACACCTAATGGAGAGATAGGAGAATTGAATTTTACCTATATATTTTATTTAGCATATTAAATCCCTGAATGTTACACCTTCCACATACCAATATATAAAATTATGTGACATTTTATATTTTATACCATGTCTTTGAAATGCTATATCCAACTTCAGGGTAGCTACAGTTCTAGTACATAACAGGCAGCGTGGCCGGTGGCCTTCACATTGGAAATCATGGATACAAATGACAGACACTCATTTGGTACTTTTCCCCAGCAATTTCTAGTTAAATCTACTTGCAGTGAAATTCTTGCCTCAGCTGGAATTTCCTGTGCTAGCATACCCAATATGCTCCCACTTTCTACATTTAGAATAGCACTACCAAGGAAGTGTCCCCTGAGGCCAGTGACATATTAGCGTACAATCAGGAAAAGTCTCAAAACTCCAGAAGGAAACCCAAACTGAAAGTAAAATGTCAGATCCAGGGACTATCCATCTCCTTCCCATCAGGAAAATCTTCTAGTACTCACCTGTCAGGAAAGAGGAAGTCAGAGCTTCCATTTCTTTAAACAAATCCATTTCTACAGAATATTACCCTATATAGTGTGAAACCACACCATGGCATCTCAATATAGGAGTTCCTTCATGTCAGCATTATTACACATTACCTGTTAGTTCACTAAAAATTTTACATTTATTATGAACATTTTTTTCAGAGGCAGAAACAGAGATAGTGAGCTCCAGCAACTTGTGCAATGTCTTCAGAGGAGTAAGAGACAGGTGTGAACATTGGATTGGGTCTTTGAGATGATGCCACAATCTGTGGCTTCAGTGTCTCAGTCCCATGCTGAGTCTGTTAACTAACAGCTGGTCGTGACAACAGCCAGATCAGCAGTATGTGCTGGTCAAGACCTATGTCCTAATCTCACCAGCCTGGGCATCGCAAGGCTCCTCAGCAGGTTCCAGGATACAAATTCACTTAAGTAAGTCTTAGATTTTTCATTGCATCAACACTTTCATAAGTTAACTCTTTAGGGACTTAGAAACAAAAAGAACAGGCTCATCACATTCCTTTTATACTGAAGAACACAGCTGTGATATTGTTATAGTCAGATGTTTGGCAGCTAATGGACAGGTCAATAAAAGCAAAGAAACAGTAGGCCTGAAGAACCTTTTGTTGCTTTCTAGCTTGAGTCTTTCCTTGTCAACTCGCATCCCTTTTCTGTACTTACAGTACATTACTTTAAACTTCAGGTTAGACATTCCGAAGCCATAATGATCCGACTCTCGTCTATGTGGAAAATGCTGCAGGCATGACAAAGTGGACTGCAGAGTGAGCAGAGAGTCGATGAAAGATCATCACCCACAAGGTAATCACCGAGAGCCTGCAAATCTGGCATGCACTGATGCATTGTCCCTCAGTCCACCACTCCCATTCTTTTCCTCTACCCTGCAATGCAGATTACTGGGACGGGAAGGGAGGTTTGCAGGGAAAATGTGCAGCTGACTGTCAAGCTTCTTCGCTCCCTCTCAATGCTGCTTTTGTTCTTCAAAGCCAACCATGAGAATCAATAATCAGGAAAGGAGTAAGCCTAACATTATATTTGTGTCACTATACTATCTGTTCTATTATTCTATTACTAGCTGTTTGCTTCTATTGTAAAGTCATGCATGCCATTGAAACATTCCAAAGTGTGTTCTCTCTCTCTCGCATGCATGCTCTCTCTCTCTCCACATATATGTACATTCATCTGCTAAATACGGGGAATACCACTAGTGGACCTATCTGCTTGACAATGGCATTTTGCTCTTTCAAATTGAGGTGGAAGAAAATGCAATAAAAGAAATTCAAGCTGTGGGTTTGAAAGCCAATGAGGAGTTCACTGTGACTTCTGCTATTCTTTCTTCTTTCTCCTTCTAGCTTTGTAGATGCAAAGCTCCTTTTGAAGAGGGCCTAAGATAAGTACTGTAGCGATGAAGGAAAACACTCTGTATTGTAGCGCCTGCCTAAATCCACAGAGAGTACTACAGGTCTGATATGGCATCACAGCCAAACAAGCATCCTTCCTCTCCAGGTCCCTGGGTCTATAAATTTGTTCTAATTCTAACCTAGAGCTGTTGAGTCACAGTGGACAGTCCACATGAGCCCCTGGACCACAACCTGTTTCTGATTTTATGGTAGTTGAAATGGCAAGTCAGGGAGTTTGTGGCCATCCCTGAGCTGGATCAGAAGCCAGAGTCATGGCCTGCCCTCTCCTACTTTGGTGAGTCAGTGGACAGAGTGGTCATTTAGAGAATTGGGCCTTCCCCTACCAACCTGAGGATCTGTGAGGATATCAGTTTCCTTGCTCTCTTCTCTAAGCAACTTTGCACAGTCCTAGCTGCTGACATACAGAAAATAAATAAATAAAATAAAAAAACCTGTGTAGGTTCTCAGTTTTACACATGTTAGACTTGCTGAGCTTTTAAATTTTCATGCTATAATCCAAACTTTTGGACATTGAAAATGCAGCATTCCTCTCAAAAGAGCACAGAGATTCATCCATGTCATGTGGAAAACTGAAGAACACATCATGTGGAATTTATGTAAACATTCCAACCAGGGATTAGAAAAATGTATACCATTTTTCTGAAGTCTCTAGTTTGCTTAGTATTCTAGCTATATTAATGCATGACCACTTAAAGTAAAGCATAGTAAAAAGTTAAATTTTAAAAATCAATGAATGGCTTGATGTGGTGGCATATGACTGTCAATTCCAGCACCTGAAATTTAGAGACAGGAAAATAATTTGCTTGTGTCTTATTTGTTATTTTTTGCTATGGGGGCTAATTTAAAAAAGCCTGTAGCCAAACATAAAAAGAGGTCAAGGCTAGCCTACATGAAAGACTGTCTAAAGAAACTAACCACCAAAAGACTATAAATACATTAACCAAGTACTGATCAAGAGTCATATATAGATTATCTATTATCTTTAAGTTCCCTACCTATTAGAGGAAGTGGAAGTTTTCAGGGTCCCAATCAGATTGCTTAAGCAGTTTATAGTGAGTGTGAACTTGGAAAACTATCAGTTTAAAAAGCAGCAACAGATCAAAAAGTCAAGCAACCAAAAATATTCAACCAAGGGACCCTTCATGACACTACTTCATTCTCATTGACTATTTCTTCTTCAATTTTATTGAGAAAAATACATACTGCCAAAGATAATTTCTCCTGACTTTTCGTTCATAAAACCACAAATTGGCTGTGGATTCACATCAAATACGAACTTACTCCTTCTTCTATGTCAGAAGTTATAGTGTCGGTAACAATGCCATTCTTCCTGCTCCTCTCAAACACATTTAGATCAACCATCTCTTCTCTATAACTCTCCCTTTTTCCTAATTTATAAAAACGCCCAAGTCTCTTGAATTTATAAAAAATAAGAAATGTCTCTTTCTATAACTTTTTTTACCCACAATCCACAAAACTTGAGTCTTCCCTGCCTACTGTCTTAGCTCCCCACTTAACTCAGGCCACCTTCCATCTCCACAGTCTGACTGTGACTGAAGATACTCTCCCACATTCACCAACAAGTCAGTGGTCTCCCAGCACAGTGGCCATCCAGCCATCTCTCTACTGTCAGCTCTTCGCTTCATCTCTCACCACTCAGGATCCTCTTCCTGGGATGTACTAGTCTCTTGCTGCCTCCATTTCTGAGTCTCCCCTGCCTTTCTCTACAGCTCTTTGTGGCTCCTGTTTTCTTCTTGGACTCCTTTATTCCATCTGCCATTTAAATGTCAATGTTCCCCAGGGTTTGGGCTGTGCTTCTAGCTGCCTAGCCTCCCTTGCTCCTGACTGTTTTCTAAATCCCAGACTTCCAGTTGCATCTGTGAGCTCTACAACACCTTTCAACAACTACTTTTATTTTCTGACTAAATTAGCCAGAGTCGGTTGCTGTTGCTAGGAACAGAGAATGGAGGATATTTGGCTTAAACACAAATTGAGTAAAAATAGAACATGCAATGCAGTTGTATGAGGAAAATGCAGATAAATAGGAGTCACAGTACTAACCAACAAGAAAACAAAGTAGAAAGCACCTCAGTGTACATTCAATATTCAGCAATACCATATACTCTCCTACTTGTTCAACATGGTACATGCCCAATTTACGGTCTCAAAGTTAAGCAGCTATGTTCAAAAACACATGTATTAGTTTCTATGTGAATTAATCATGCAAGACTGTCAGAATGCAAAACTAAGGAGCATTCTGACCTTCTAAATTTACAACAGAGGAAGCAATACATTTAAATCTGTGAGTGTGAATATATTTGTAACAAAAAAGCAACAAAGTCAAAGTTGCCTATTTGTGTAGGATGTCAATGTGATAAACAAGAATTCATCAGAAGAAGAAGAATAAGGATACTATTCTTAGTAGAGTCAAGGGTACTCAGAAGGAAATGAAGCAACATGTGATTAAGTGTATAGGCTAGAGGAGACCAAGGATGCCCATGATGAGAATAAAGAGGAAAATTGACCTTTCACCAAGAAGGGCTAACTCAAAGACAAACCTTCAGTCTTCATTCTTTTTATATGTTCAAAGACCTAGAAACCATCTCATGCTGGTCAAATAAAGACAATGCACTGACGTGTTGATATATTGTTTGTGATTTAACAAATAAAACTTTCCTGAAGATCAGAGTGAGAGGCTAGCCACTAGCTAGCCACAGAGGCCAGGCAGTGGTGGCACACACTTTTAAGCCCAGCACTAAGGAGGCAGATGCAGAGGCAGAGGCAGAAGCAGATGGGTCTTTGTGAGTTGAAGGCCACCCTAGGCAACACAAGACTGATTCAGTCTAAAAGAGAAACAGAGCCAAGTGGTGGTGGCTCACAGTTGGAAAGCATATGCCTTTAATCCCAGCACTAGAGAGGTGGAGACAGGTAGGTATATGGCTGGGTGGAGAGAGAAGTTCACCACATTCAGTCTAGACATTCAGTCTGAGGACTTGTAGAGACAGGATACCCCATTTGGTCTGAGAATTTCAGCGAGGTAAGAACTAGTGGCTGGTTGCTCTGCTTCTCTGATCTTTCAGCATTTACCCTGATAACTTTGTGTTTTTATTATTAAGATCAGTTAGAAATTGTGATTTTAAACTGTAACTAAATATAACCAATACAGACTGACTATAACCAATAACACTGCAACTGAAAGGCATCTTTTGAAAGTAAAAGCAGTCAAACTGTTTGCCAAAATGTTTGCACAATTCAGAAACAAGTGTTTTATGGCTCACTCAGCTCCCACGAGGGGCAGAATGTCTTATAAAGGAGCTGGGTTCTGAGTCACTGGTGTTGTTCAAACAGGGCTAGATACTTCTAACATGAATTATTTGAGTAGAAATTTAGGCTTCACGGACATGTTTGAAGAAGAGAATGTTCTTCTGCATTGGTTTCGTGGCTGACCCATTGGTGTTCCTTTGTGTACATTTCCCAATGAAACCATAGTTCTGAAAGGACTCTGCTAAAGAGACAGGAGATGGCTCCCCTTAGGCATGAAGGTAAGAATGCACAGTTACCCCCATTCCCTAAATGGCAAAAAACTGAATCCCTCATTAGGCTGAGGGTGTAAACATTAGGATATGTGGATTCCCTACAGGCTCCACAAGTGATCTACCAAAAAAAAAACACAAAAAGCAAACCAAACAACAAATAACGATTACAGCAGTCTCCATACAGTTCTAGTCATAAGATCCATAAAATCCCACCTATAATACAATGATAGTATATTCTTCCCATGGGAGTCCTCCAACTCTCTGGGGTTCTAACTTTTCCTTAGTAAGTCTTCCTCAGCTCTGTTCACTGCCTCTCTTTGTTTCCTTAAGTCCTTGGAAGGTGAGACAACTAACTATGAAATCACTGACTCAGATGACCTTTGGATGGCCTTAACTTATCTAAGACCCCAGGGGAAGCTCATCAATATGGAGAAAGGCTCCTCTGCTGTCAAGAAACCCATATCATGGAGGCATTGGGAAATAGAAATAGGTGGCAAAGCACAGTACTCTTTTCTCCTACAAGGAAAATACCTTCTGCCTTCAGATAAGAATTCAGACTTCCAACCAGGTGTGTATCAGATATTTCTCCACCGATTGCAGCCTTTATTATAGCTAATCAAGTCTTTCTATCCTGTCAACATTCAGAATTCCTCTAAGTTTGAAGGTATTAAAATCTATATATTGGCATCTGATCATAAGCTTTCCTTAAGTAAGTTCCTTTTTCCCATTCAAATTTCTGTCTAGCTAATTTCCCTTTGTTTCATCATATCTAGGCTAGTTTATTCTCTATTTTCACAACTGAAAAATTTAGACACTTATCTTCAATTTTTTTTCTAAAAATTGTCTTCAGTTAAATGTATCAAGTAATCCCAAACTCAAATTATCCATGAATTCTATTTCCTATAAACTTGCACCCCAAACCCAGAAAGACAGGAAATGCATTGGTTTTGGTTTTGGTTTAAATAACCATATGAGTTGATTCTCCTATACTCTTTATGATGGTCTTAGTTGAGCCTCAAACAAGTCATTCATTTTCTTTAGCCAGCTCCTTTTCCTGGGTGTACAGTTCAAGGCTTTTCTCTCTCCAATACAGGCGTAAAATCTCTCTCCAGATGATCTTACCTTTTGTAAGAAACATGAGAAGATCCTTTTTCTTGCCACACTTATCTGTAAGTCTTTGCATTTTACCAAAGAAATGACTTTAAATTATGTTATTATTATGGCTCATTAACATTTCCCCTAAAACTAAGAAATGTTCCTGTGATTTCTCCATTTCTATATATATATATATATATATATATATATAGGTGATATGTATTATGAAGAAAACAGCTGATGACAATTAAGAAGGCTTAAACTTGTTTAGGAAGACAAACCTAAAATCTTGAACTAGAAATGAGTAATGGAAAATAGTAATGACAGGAAGTGTTAAAAAAATCAGTCCAGTGGATGATACCAAAAGGGCTGACCTGAAGCACATAGTGCTACTGCATCAAACACTGAATGGTTCAGCAAACAGCACTGAGGCCAATCATTCCAAATACTCTCTCCTCTGCAGAACAAATATCCACTGTCTGTTTCATGAGTCAGTAACTTCAGGTTCAGGGTCATGTCCTAGAGCATCTGATCAGCCAGAACATGGTCAGATATTGTTTTCAACTCTTTGAAAAAGCTTTCTCAGAAAAACAAGTCTTCGACATTTTCATTCCATTACTTTTACCATACCACTGGGAAACTAGATGCTGAAGAAAAAAATATCAGAGTACTTTATACTCAGGCTATGCTTTTCTGAATACAAATGCCATCTTTTCTATCAATTTTTATTAATAGAATTCATTTCCTGTTTTCCTTGCCGTTTTTTCTTATCTTTCCTCACTTTGAATGTATCTCAATATGTGTAGCTCCTCAATCTTTAAGCAACTCACAAATTAAATACAAATGTAAACCTCAACACAAACTTCTGCCAAAACACCTAGGACAAAGATAAGGCAAGAACAAAGTTCTACAGTCTCCAGGACACAGAATCTCAGCTCTGATTTTACCAAGGCTTTTTTTTTTAAAAAAAAATCTCTAACCAAATATCCAGAACTTTGTTAAATGCAACAAAGTCCAGGCCCACTATGAAAAAGCTGCTTTTGTTGTTATCTTTTAGTTGGTTAGTTGGTTTTGTTTCCATGTGTTTTCCTTTGCTTTTTATCTTTGTTTTATATTTAAGTGAGGGTTTTTCAGGTTGGCCTCAATCCCATGGTTCTCTACTTGCATATCTGTGGTGCAGGAACTACAATGTGTGTGTCGTTGTCTTAGTTAAGGTTTCTGTTGCTGTAAAAGGACACCATGAACATGGCAACTCTTATAATGGGGTGGCTCACAGTTACAGGGGTTTAGTCCATTATCATTATAGTGTGTCATGGCAGCATGCAGGCAGACATGATAGCAGAGCTAGAGAAGGAGCTGATATTTCTAAATCTTGATCGAGGTAGCAGGAAGTGAGCTGAGACACTGCGTGTAACTTGAGCATAGGAGACCTCAAAGCCTGCCCCCACAGTGACACTCTCCCTCTAAGAAGGAGCCACACCTAATAATACCACTCTTTATGCATTTACAGAGGCCTGTTTCATTCAATATACCATAGTCATCATACCTGACAACAATATATTCTGGATTTATCAGACTGGCAAATGAAATATAATAAAATAAGAAGAGACAATTTTCACCTTTTTTCTTATTAATAAACCAAGGATGGGATAATTAAAAGAAAAAGATGGCAACTCATGTCCTGGGGGAAATGTGATAGCAATTATAACAGCTGCTTGAAGACATCAATCCCAATAGATAATTGCTGAGACTAGATGATCCTATGATCTATAGCTTCACCAACAGACAAAACATGCAGGAAAAGGGTATAACCAACATAGAGTGTAGATAGATACACTACACCAGAATGTTTACCAGAAATTATTTGTCCCAAATTTATTACTTTGAAACCAACAGGTGTCAACTAATTCATAACTTCAGAGGGGAATCCAGAACTGCTGGCAAAAAGCCCTATACCTTCATACTCAACAATTTGTCCCAAACGGGGTCCCCTGCAGCTTCAGAGCTGGCATATCAGACAACAGCTCAGTAGCAAAAAGCTTTTTCAAACTGCATTTTTTCCTGCAGTTAAATCTGAGCTGTAACATTTGGCAGGTTTCCTTGCTAACATTTGGCAATAATTGTTTATCAAATGCTAACAAGGAATGCTGCCAAATGTAACAGCTCCAGCTGAACCATCTAAAATATAATATTGAGGCAAAAGTCTACAGGCATGTGCTCTATCCTTTCTGACTAATCCTCGAATAAAATCCTGTGCCCCTGGACATCTGACCATGGGTGGACCACAGCAGGGAGGCCAGAGGAACAGATTCCTGTTCCTCTGCATAGCATATCCTATCCATGGATCCCTAATGGAAGGGGGATGATAAACACAGGCATGGACATCTAAGTGGGCTAGAGACCTTGTGCATGATAACTTCCTCAATCTGGATGGAAATGTTGAAAGATAGGCAGGGAAACCAATGCTGGATTATACTTGATGGGCAAATCATTTTTAGTTATCCTGGCCCCTGAATGTTTCTGTTATCTCCTCAAAGACCTCATTCTGTGCTCATTTGGTCCCACTTGCTACTTCTTGTGTGTTCCCCATCTAAACTCCCCAGTTGTTGCTAAGCCAAACCTTTCAATGACTCTCTCAAATTCCACATCCTTTGGAAAGGCTTCTTTGCTGCACCTCAACATTGATTATTTTCTATACTCAGGCTAGTTTTGTTTCCCATCTTTATTACCTGGATTTGTTTTGGCGTTTGTTATCATTCTTCCTAAATGCAGGAAGCTGAGTATCTTGAGCCTTCCCCTTATTCACCACCCTCCAAGACTCTAGAGAGCAGCTTCTACCTACATAGCTCTCCCAAATTTTCCAATGTGGAGCTATGTAAAATTCTCTACTTAATGATTCAATGAGAACTTGGTGCTAAGCACAAGTCAGAGAACACCAGATCATCAAGTTCTTTGGAAGTACTCACATCCTAGTATCTGATGGACTAACTCTTATACCCAGTTATGATACTTCCTCCAGGTAATTTTAGCATATGCTTACTAAATTTGGCTTGCTAGCCATATCTGAAAGGAAGCAAACTGCTTTTCTTCAGAAGAATTTTAAGATTCAAATTCATAAACATCCAGCCATATCCTGTTGAGTTTTAGTTTTCTTCTGTATGCCAGGTTCTTGGAATGTGAAAACAGCAAGGTCACTGCTATATCCTCCTCCCCTGAGAAACCACACTTGATAAGACCAAACATTGAGTAATAAAAATAACTCATTATTAGTTGAGGGATTAAAACATCTTACATTTTCTTTTTTGTGGTTATGCAAACAAATTTTCACTTAAGGTGTGCCCTAAATGATCTTGAAAATATATCCCATTTTATCAAAATATACATGGCACACAAACTCTAGGTACAGACCGGTTACATACATACTATACACCAGAGATCAACTCAGGGCATGTACAACAGTAAGAAGAAATGAAATGTGTGTTGATTTCTCTTTCAAATTTAGATCTAAGGCAAAAATAAAACATCCCAGAGATTTTGGAGTTTGGGTTCTCTGTATTAGATTCTCAGAACTGTCATATTTCCACCTCATAGCTGAGTAACAGATTATTGTACTGAGTTCTCAGTTATTCAGATCCCTATACATAGAAAATGAGGATGATTTATTCCTTCCATGATTTAGGTAAAAGGTCCCTGTTAGATTATCTTCACATGTATGAACAACGTGTTTCTTTATTTAGAAAACCAAGTAAGATGAGCTCTCAGAAGGTTAAAGTTATCTAAGGGCGTATGATGATAACTTTGAAATTTTAATCATTTTACTTATACTGTGCATGTAGTCCTGCCCCAGTCCTGAATTGTTCCTGGGGTAAAAGCAGAATCCTTTTACCTGCATAAAGAAAGAATCAGCTATGCAGTTTTCCCTGGGACTTTCCAACCCCTTATTAGACATGGGTCATGCCTGCCTGCCTGCCATAAAAATACCTGCTCTAGGCCTTTATTAGCCTTAATTCTTCATGATGAAGACAACGTATCAATGATAACTGGGCAGAAAATTGAACCTTCATATGAAGATTTTTTTATTCAATAAAACACCAAATTTGAGCAAGACTCTTCAGATTGGTGGCAGGGTTGACTGAATAAACTTGTCGGAGCTTGGACATTCTCATAGCTATATGTAGGTTACCTTTTTCAGTATGAACTTCTAGGATGTGATTTCTTCTTGAGCCCTTTGAACCTAACAAAATCAACTGGTATGTGGGTTCTGACACACACCAGACTGCCCTTATTGGTACTGCATAGTAGTCTGGGGTAGCCCAGTAAAACCCAGGGATTTTCCTCTGCTATAAAAAGAAACCATCACACAGTTTTCTAAAGCACCTCTGCTCAGAAGAGCATCTCCTCATTATTTTTTCAACAGATGTCACAGTGAAGCGTATTTTACTATTTATGTTAGCCTCCTGTAAAACATCTGAAAAAACTCAGAATAACAATGAAAAATGATTGTGTTCACAAAATCAGGTAAATCCAATAATATTTCTGACAGAATTGATTACAATAATGTCAAATGCCCCTCTCTTCTCTTTTGAAAGTTATTTCAAACATAAAGATAATGAGATATGTTGCCTGTCACTTGTAAATTGTGTGTTGAAAGTCTAAAGAGATAATTTAAAGATTTCCAGGTAGAACAATATACAGACTTTATTGTATTTGTCAAAGAAATATATTAGTTAGGAACTTTCTACTGCAAAGTTGGAAACCCAAAAAGAGGAGCAGATATTTCAATTAGAATATGAAATTTCTTCATGAGTCACAATTCCTGAAATGCAGAGGATTTATTGGTATACATGGTATGTATGAACTGAGAGGAAGCTGTCAGCTAGGTTATTACCGACACAGAATTTCGATGTGTTTGTTGTTAAGGTGGTATAGCATAGTGTTTCAGGACATGGGCATTAGCACTAAAGCTCTGAGAGCTGAGTTCAAGTTCTGCACTCACTAGCTGTGGGATCTGAGAAAGTGATATAACTTCCCTTATGTACTAAATAATGATCACTATCATTGATATTGAATGAAATGGTGGCTTCATTAGATATATAGAAATATAGTCCTCTAGATATATTCCTTCAAGCCTCTTCCCAGTTTTTCCTTATTTATTATGTTATTAATTTTTATTTATTACTATTAGTATGTATGTGTATGTGTATGTGTCTGTGTTGTGTGTGGTGGGTATTTGAGTGTATGATGTGGGATCTCCCTCTCTATACTATGAATATGTTGTATTACCACTGGTTATTAAAGAAGCCATTTCAGCTAAAAGTTGAGTAGAGTAAAGACAGGTGTTAAATCTGAAAAGAAATAAATAGAGAGAGTCAGGGAGATGTCATGTAGTTGCTGAAGAAGAAACTCACCAGCTGCCAGCTACAGCCTTACCAGTAGGTCACAGCCTTATGGTGGCACAGATTAATATGGATGGGTTAATTTATAACGTAAGAGTTATCTAGAAATATGCCTAAACTATTGGTCAAACAGTGTTGTAATTAATATAGTTTCTGTGTGATTATTCATGTCCGAGGAAATCAGTAGAAGTGTTCATGTGGGAATACAAATCAGATTTGTTGAGTGACCCTGAGGTATTCTCAGTATTATGTTTTTCTTCTTTAAAAAAATCTATAGAACATTATTAAAATTGAGAAAAAAATAAAACTCTCAAATAAGCATATGAAACAAACAAGCAGTCCCCGCTTACAAGTGTATGTATGCATGATGCATGACAGGTCATGGCTGTAGAAGGCACAGGGCAACTTGAGAAAGTTCTTCTACTATAGGATCCAAATATCAAACTCATTTCATCAGGCATGTGCTGTAAGCATTTGTCCTTGCTGAGCCATCTCACCAGGTCCTTCTTTCATTATTTTAATCCCATCATTGGGTAGAACAGCCCCATCTGTATGCATGGGTTCCACATTTGTGGTATCAAACAACTATGAATTAAAAATATTTGACTCCTAGAAAGTTTTAAAAAATAAAAACAAAATGGAATTTTGCCTACTGCAGAGCATAATAGTGAGATGATAGGAATGAGGTTATGGGAACAAATACAAACCTTTGCCCTTTCATAGGCCCTCTGTCTCTTTCCAGATATTTAAGCATCATTTACTTACTTCACACATAGGCCTTTGGAGTTAGTATCAATACTGAACATGTTAAAACCACTTTCTTGTCATTATTCCCTAAACATCACACTATAAGAACAGTCAGTAAACGACTTTTGCAATGTGTTTATCATGATCTATTCATGTATACACAATGATGCATGTAACTAAAAAGCTAGTGCCATTGCATTCATTTTGTATGAAGAACAGCAGCATGCTTGAGTATTTCATAGAACCAGACATCCAAAGAGCAACTGTACATCACGTAGTCTTCTTTCCATGCTGATTCTCATGAACAGTAATAAGAGATGTGTTTTCTTATTTCTAGCAAAGTACTTTGTTTTCTGTCATTCCCAATACATATAAACACTTTTTGGACCTGTCCCTCCTCCCATGGCAAGTGTCCAATGCACTAAATAATTGTATATTATTAAGCTTTTCACACCAATGAGGAAACTAGGGCTCTGAATAAGTTAGTAAGATCAATCCTTTACATTACTAAACAGAGGAACACAGATGTGTTAATCCATCTTCACTGTCTGATACCCCTCCTCTTCCTGCACTTTACTGTCCTGTTGAGCCGAGGGCTGCTTGAGTTGCACTCTGGAAACCCAACTCAAATGCTTCTCCAACAAATTTTCAAAGCACAACTTCTGTCTACAGGAGTCTTCATGGCAACCAAAGGGGGCTACTTGTAAATCTCTTTAAATCTCTATTAGTGGAGTCTTTAGAGTACCAATCGAAGACAGTCAAAGACGTTAGGCAATTATTTCCTCTGGAAATCCAGAGCCCCACCTTGAGTGTTACTGGGCACTTCTACAACCAATGAATTTGCCACCAGGAGCAGTAAAGAGGAAAGTACTGATATAGGCAGGCAAGTACCTGGTAATATATGACAGGTGAGAATGAACGAGGTCTACAGCTTGATCCTCGTTTAGAAGTGAAAGGGAATGTTCTTTACAACCGAGGCACACAGTGGGAAGTAAAGTCAGATTATTTTTCTATGCTCAGGCATTTTTCTGTGAACAACAAAAGGTATCACCCACTTTGATATGGCTAATGCAATGCTTCATTGCACAGCTTTCTCATATAATATATATATATATATATATATAATTGGATCTCCTTTACCTCTGATCCTAATGACAACCATGCACAGTTTGGTAATAGGAAGTAGATGTGCTTCTCCCTGCTAGTATACATCAGTTATCTAGTTTCAGATTCTTATCTTCAGGTAGACAGAGAACAGCATGGTGTCCCCCACTTCATTTTTCTGATGAAGTCATTGGACAGACAAATGCTATGCAAGTCCTCAGCTCACCACATAGGCTATGACTGCACAAGTTGGGAGATCATCCACTATTTCCATGTTCAGGGCCCCTTCTTACTCTACTCATAACTACACAAATGTCTGGTAGCTCTACTAACAGATTGAATTAATTCCAAAGCATTTTTAAATCTATCAGATGTTTGGTGTTCATCAGAGAAGGCATAATGGGCATCATGTTCATTTTGCATAGGCTTTTGTTTTCTTGTAATAGATTTCTTAGCTGATATCAGTAGACAGGTCACTTAATAGCCTTCATATGCTTATTTGAGAGTTTCATTTTTTTCTCAATTTTAGCAATGTTCTATAGATTTTTTTAAAGAAGAAAAACATAATACTGAGAAAACTTCAGGGTCACTCAACAAATCTGATTTGTATCCCCACAGGAACACTTCTACTGATTTCCTGGCCCAGTATTAATTCTTTTTACCCTGCTTAGAGCCTGACTGTCAAGATCACTTGGGCTGCTGATGTGTGCATGTTCTGTTCTGAAATCACCATGAGCCTTATGAGTTGGTATAACCCACTATTTATTAGGCAACCATAGAACTTTGACATGGGCCTGGTTTAAAAATGGTAAAAAGAAATCATTCTACAGACTCTTTTCTGTTTCTTTGCTATTCAAATAAAAGGAATGGTATCTCGTTCAAGAAGATACCATTTCACCAGAGAATTTACAATCCATATTCAAAAAGGCAGCATGAACTGGTTCCAAATGTTAAAACAAACAAACAAAAAGCAAAATATGGTGGGGCTGTGGCTGTGTTTTGTCTTCATGGCAAAACAGGGTTTTTCTGTGAACCCCTGAGTTCCTTTAATACAGAGAGGGGAAATGGTAATCAGGATATATTGTGTAAAAATCTATTTTCAATAAAAGGGGAAAAAGAATTGCAACATACCTGGGAAGCAAAAATTGAGACACTAAGTGCATTCCACAAATGTCAAGTAAGTAACCATTTGGCAAGCTATCTAGATGCCTAACTCGTTCTTTCTACTTGCTGCCCATTGAATAAAAGAGGTACTCAGTGTTACAATATACTTTGTTAATAAGTCCTATATTTCCTCCAGTTAAGAAATCAGATCCAAAAGGAAGATGTGATTTGCAGTTGCTCAGCTCTATATCTCTACCTTGCAGGCTGAGGAATTTTCAACTGTTTACACACCCTTTCTAGGCTAAGAGGCTTCTCATCTATAAAACCTTTTTCAAGCCCCTTCACTAAAAACTAGATTTCATGATTCCAGAAGACTGTACTCAAATTTCCAAACGAGGGGAAGCCTCCAACACTCATGGCCATCTTTGACACCTGGGAATCACAACATGATGAACACGGCACAATAACCCAAAAAGGGGCAGTAGTGGCATGAATACTTTGGTGTTAGTCAACAGCTCTCTAATTGGACTTAAGATCCACTCAACAAAAGAGAGATCAAGCCTGGTACTGGAAACCTTGGAGACACAACTTAATGACAAACTCCCTGATACTCTGTCTCTTGGTGTCTTTCCACCCCCTCTTCCGCAGTGATCCTTGAGCTTTGGTTGTGGGACCTGTTTTCCAGATGTATCCATTAGGACTTGGCTCCACAACTGTTCATTTTACCAAGCCACTTTCCTAAGCCAACGTATCCCTGACTACATTCCAAATATACACACAGATAACTGTTGCCCTCACTCCTAAACCAAGAATTTTTTTGCAGCAACAGACATAGAACATTTCAGAAAACCACTACCAATCAGACTTCACAGTTGTGGAATCCAGCCCCAATGGATACATCTAGAAAACGACTCCCACGTTGTGGCAAAAGGAGTAAAAAGATAGTAAGAGCCAGAGGATCAGAGAGTTTGCTTTGAAATTGTGTCTCCTAGTAATATCAGAAGTTATACCCGTTAAATCTCACCAACATGACTGCCTACCTATGATCTAAATAAGGACAACAACCATAGACATACTAATAGACAGGGGAATGGCTGGTCTCAACTACAGGCAACTAAGAAATGCTGAGAGTAGGATTAAATAGTCTTCAGGAAATGCCTCCAAATTGATTATGCAACACCAAAGAGTCAGCCCTGAAAACATATTTACAATTAACATTATATAGACTGAGCAAGTTGTATTTAATGCATTTAGGAAGATCAATGTATGCACATATACATATATGTAAGTAACAACAATTAAGTAAAAAGGGGGCATGAATTAGAAAGAGAGAAAGAATGAATATATGGAAGTATTTATTTGGAGGAAGGAGAGAGAAGGGAAAGATGATGTCATTATACTATAATCTCAAAAAAGGAAAGAGTTTAAAAACTTTTAAAAGATACATATTTGCATATGAGAGTAGAGCTCATACGTGATGCATACATGTCCACACAGAGTACTGACTTCTTTACTTAAATAATGTGATCTTTGTGTTTCCCAGTACCTAGCTGGTACTTTCTCTTTGACATTGCTGTACCCAACATGAAATGGAAGGACAAGAACACTATTAGGCTTTTACAAGAGTTCAACAGCAATTTTAACCCAAGGAGCAGGCCCTAATTAGATTAATTTGCAGATATGAATATAGGCCATTCTATTGCGATGGTCAACTAATTCCAAAGATCTGCCTCTGCAGAAGGACAAAACTCCACCAGAAAATAAATCCCCTTTCATGTTGCTCTTAGCTAAGAGCAGATGTCTGGCCATATGAAAACATTGTGGTTATTTTTACAAATGAGATCTTCCTTTCTGCAGGCAGCAAGCAAAGCCTAGCTGAGGGAGACGATTAGGATCTGTGTTGTGTTTACAGCACTCTTCCCGCAGCTGCCTGAGCAGACACCACGACCTCTTTATATGTGGAGGACTTCCTCAGCGTGCGGTTGCAGGGGCTTATAATTCATTGGTCTTAAACAATGAACATGATCTCAAAGTCTTCTTTACAGAAGCAAGTCCACTTAGCCGCCAATTATCTTCACACTGATGGCCTTTCTATTTCTCCTTCCTCTCCACTCTTTTTCTTATAACCACAGCTACACTCTGCTAACACACCACTTGTATTGAATTTGTCAAGCCATTTTCCCACCTAATGTTCCACATCAGTATTTATTTGGAAAAGGCTCTGGTGTTGCTGTGCCCACTTAGGGTAGCAAAGGGTTGCTTTGTCTAGAGTTCATTAGATAGTAATTCCAAGCACTTTGTATGTATGCATTATTCAGTGCTGCTTCCCTCTTTGTAGCACAGACCAAATTACCTATTACCTGAGCTGAGGAAAACATCTCTAACAGCAGCACTGCCTTACACAGCACATGCTCCAGCATACTCATGAGGCCCCTCCTCAGACACTGCCTGTCAGTGCTGCAGAGCACCATGGGATTTGCTCACTTCAGTCATTTCTCTTTGGAGCCAACCTTTGGCAGCCTCTGGTTTCTGTAGGGAAGCAAGGTAGCTGTGGAAGAGAAAGATGACTCTCATGTCATATGGTGTGAGATGGAAGATTCACAAAATTATGACTGAAAGGCTCAGAAGCTGGAGGTGTCATCTAATATTCCCCTTCTCATATTGTGTCTTAGCTCATACTTCCTCACTGAAGAACTCTTTACTTAACAACTCTCTAAGTCTTGAAATTCCCTGCTTTTCTCTTTAGACTCCATCTTCCAGCACTGCATTTTCAACTTCTAGGACTATATCTATGAAACCTTTAGATTTTAGTTTTCTTGTGGTTTCTTCAAGGTCATAACTGTCTGAGACATTGACTGTGAAGGTAGAGCTGGTATGTCTCAGAAGGCAGCAATCTTGTCTGAAAATATCTCCCTTGGACTCCACAAAACACTCACTACAATGTCCATGCTGCCCGAAAGCTCAAAATTCACCAATAAATACGAAAAACGTAACACTGGACACCAGCCCTGAGCAAAGTACGCTTGTGTCTTTATAGATTAATTCAAAAAAAATAAGCTGTCCTTTTAAGCACGCGAATGTTGGCTGTCCTGCAGGGCTGAACTCGTTTCCAGCTATCCACATGGCTGAATCATTTCAGTCAGAATAATTTTGGATATCTACTGCCTGATTCATATGGGTGATGTAAAGTTGGCTGTATTATGAAAAAGGAACATAGCAATCACAAAAGGGAAGCATGGACTGGAAATAAAAGAAATAATCAAATACAGGGTGCCCACCCATCTCAGTTTTTGATTTGCTGAGGTGTAGAATCACCTGAGAGATGAGCCCACAGGTCCGTCTATGGAGAGTATCTTGATTACAATAGTAGAGGAGGGAAGACTGGCCCACTGTTGGTGGTACTATTCCCTGGGCTGGGATCCAGGGTTGTATATAAAGGAGAAAGTGAACTGCTAAGTTCAAGTATTCCTTGTTTATTTTTTTCTTCTTAACTGTAGATGCAATGCAATCAGCTGATCAAGCTTCATAGCCGCCCTGCCATAATGGAGTGTACTTGAAACTGTGATCCAATGCAAAGTCTTCAAAGTTTGTTATCAAAGTCTGTTATACAATAACAGAAATGTATCCAAGACACAGGGTCAACATTTGCTTAAGTATGAAACAGGAAAAACATACAAAGAAAAGATAAATGGACACTCAAGGTGGGGGAAAAACAGCTGCAACTGCCAGCTTATTTTACAGAATAGATTATATTTTATCATTTAAGGTACATAATATAGTATTATGGGATCCATAGAGTATCTATCAGTGGTAATAATATCAAATTTGGTTCAGTTTTACTCTCAATTGTCTTCCCGGCATACATGAGCTCTCTACACTTTTTCATTCTGTGTCTCTGCTGCTTTGTACCTTCTGATGTAAAATGACAGTGTAATCATTTTATGAAACTCAGAGACAATTCTTCTTCTACTGAAACCATATGTCCTGTTGTTGGGACTGGTATCATAGTCTAGTACTTCATAGGCCCAAGCTGAGTTCTT
>LOJH01023081.1:0-11411 GCA_001685095.1 Ellobius talpinus | reverse complement strand
AGATAGATAGATAGATAGATAGATAGATAGATAGATAGATAGATAGATAAAGAGTTGCCATGACCATATCTCTTCACAGCAATAGAAACCCTAATTATGACTCATGGCAGGCACATTTACTTGTTGAACTATCTCCCCAGCCCGTCACAAAGAATTAAAGAGCCTTATCACAATATATAGTTACTTCAGAACTATAAATTTTCTTTAGTACAAATCAAGCATCTACCAGAATTGTCTCATCAAATTTTCTATGCAGTTGTTGACTTAATGTTGGTATCAAAATAGTGTAGATGCTGAGACAGGAAAAGAGTCTCTAGAATAAGAATGGTATCCTGAAGCATGCGTACTTTTTCTTTTTCCTCCTAAGTCATGGCAAACATCAGACTCTTAAAAGCCTAGGTCAAACAGAGCCTCAGAATCCTCAATACAAAGCCCTAGAGAAACAAACTGGGATTCATCAGTGTCAGTAAATAAGTTGAAATTTATATTCAGTCCTTTTGGGCCTACAATATGAGAAAGAATGTCAAAGAGATACCGGGTCAGGCTGTGTTACAGTGGAGAAGGGTCAACAGAGGCAAAAAGATGAGGGCGTAGCATAGAGACCAATTGGAGAATCCTTTTTCCATATGAACATAACCTAACTGCAGGGATTCTCAATTTACTCTATGTGGGGATGGCTAGTGGTCTTGCTGAAATGCAGTTCTGAGGCATCATATTTTGGGAAGGCCTCGGGATGCTACATTTCTAACAAGAACATGGGTGTTGTGCTGGTTTGAAAGAGAATGTCTCCACAGTCTTAGACATTTGAACATGTGTTACCCAGCTGCTGGTCCTGTGTGGGAGGCTCAGGAGATGTAGCCTTGCTGAAGGAAGTATGTCAGTGGGGGCCTGCTTTGAGAGTTTAAGGTCTTTCCTGCCTTGCAGTTTGCTTTCTCTGCTTCTAGCTTGTAGATAGTACTGAGCTCTCAGTTTTCTGGCACAGCCACGATGCCTGACACCATACCACTCTGCCATTACAGACTTCTGTCCCTCTGGACCAGACCAAATAAACCCCATCTTCTCTAAGTTGCCTTGGTCATGGTGTTTTCTCACAGCAACAGAAAAGTAACTAATACAGGTGTTCCTGAAGTTGCTAACAAAGGCCCACAATTTGAGCAATGAGGACTGCGTTAGCTAATGAGAAACTCAGGCCTTGGGCTCAAGACTCTTTGTTCTTCCTATTGTTGTGGAGGAGGGAGACCAAAGTAGAAGTCAGAACATCCAAATTTAAATTTGAGTGTGAGACTTATTTTATGACCCCGGCCTTTGAGACCCTTTTCACTTATCTGGAAAGGGAAAAAACAAATCCCTCCTACTGCATGCAGTGCTCATAAAGATCAGGTAGATACTGTGTACAAGCTGTTGGTAAGGGTTCAGTAAATGGTAGTTAACTCTGAACTAGCCAAAGCCAACCTTATCTGGAGAAGACACAAGCTATGGCTACAAATCTCCATGGTTTCCAGAAGAACAATTTTATCAGCCTGCCAGATGGGGATTGACAGGATGCCAAACATGTAAATATTTGGAATGCATTAAAAACACACTCAACAAGTATCACTCCCATTCAGATTGGTCTTTTGGCTTAAGAAAGTATAAGGGCAAGGGGGGGTTTCTGCAGAAAGATGCTATCTATCTAACTTCACTGGTTCTTTTGTATACTTTGGAGCAGCTTACAGACATGTTGGAGAATGGTAATGCATGCAACATGGATAATCTCAATTTTCAGAAAGCCTTTGATACTGTTCCATATAATAGGCTGCTTAAACCAAAGACAGCAGGGATTCTTGATGAAACCCTGGGAAAAAAAGAGATTGGCTAGAGAACAAAACAAAAAGTTGAGAATGAAGCAGAATGGAAAATAGATAGAAGATGGGGTTACTTTCAAACAACAAGGGAGGAAATGCGGATGCTGCAATTGTGATCATGCCATAGGCTGGTACACTGGATGGATGACAGAAAAATTGGTGATGGAAACAATGCCCAGTCATTCATGGGTTCAAGCTGGCATTGACATGACATTTATATGACAACACCTTAATTTCATAAGAACTAGGTATTGACATGACTAGAAGAATGTTAAGAACATTAAAAATGATATGAAACCAGTTATGACTTATGAATAAAAGTATCCAGCTCAAGACTTTTAGAAAAAAAGTTTTATATTTTAATTAATTATAGTCATGGTAAACCTAGAGTACTAAGAAATGTTATAAATCAGTAGACATAAATGAATAGGCAGGTTTGGGTTGGAAAATTTAGCAATGCCTGGAGAAGATTTTTTGGAAGCGTTATCGTTCTGGCGTCTCCAGAGTGGAGATGATGGGTACCAAAAAAACATTCTAAATGCAGGGTACAAGACAGGCACTTCAAAAGAGAGCTGTCCAACCCCAAACATCACAAATAGCTAGTCTAAGGCATCATGTCTTGATGTACACACAGGAGGGGAGTACTCTTACGGTAAAACCATTTGAAGAAAAGTGTCATCCGTGGTTGCAAGTATTAATTATCACTAAACTACAATAGGATGCTCTAAGCTGAAATGAGGACCAAGGAAGAGAGGGACATAGGAGAACAGGGAAATACAAGAAGTAAATGACAGAAAGCAACACTTTTAACCTTGCTAGAATTTCAGTTTCTCTCTTGCCTCCATGTGCTTCTTTGTGGGTCTTCTGCTCAATTCACTTCAAATGGACCAGTCTAAAGTTTGCTGCAGCCGAGCCCATTAAAAAAACATGAGTTCCAATCTGGCTTTCAGATGTTTGTCTCTGCCCATGCCGGCTAGTTGTTTAGAGGTCATTTTCTTTTAGAGAAAAAAAGTGGCTTTAATTAGAGATTGAGGAAGGTAATTGGGAAGAAAGAACTTAAAAAATTAAAAATGTCTGATTACTTATTTTCTATGACTTTCTGCCCTATAACTCAGAAAAGAAAGTAATTCTTCTAACTGGATATCCCTAGAGGTGCACTAAAAATCAAATCAGTTCAGCCATAAATGACTGATTTCTAGGAATCGGGAGATGTCGCCTAGACAGAGTATATGAGGTAGGTTCATGGGACTCAGACTTCACTGTCGACCCTATGTCCTGTCATTTCCAGTTACTGATTCTTCTCCCTGACATTTTGTCTCCTATTGTGACATGGATATTTTATTTCAGGATCTTCCCTAAGCAGCTTACTCTGCTAACTGCTCACTGATTAGTTAACCTTCGATGGACTAGAACAGAACAGAGCCTGGGAGCCCAAGAGAAAACAGAGAAAGGAATTCTGAGAGTAGACAACAGAGAAAGCATCTTTGGTCTCCATTTTCCTTAAAAGTCAGTCTTGTAAAAAGGCAGTGCCCTAAGTCATTCAACACTCTACTCCCTATTACTGTTGCTACAACTACTTATTTATTTCATCTTAATATTTCTACCTATATTTATCTGTGCACATATAAATGTGGGTTCGTGAACCATGACATGTGTGTGGAGGTCAGAATACACCTTTCAGGAGTCAGTTCTTCTTTCCGTGTGGGTTCTGAGGAACCACACCCAGGTTGTCAGTCTTGGTGGCAAGAGTCTTTAGTTGCTGAGCCATCTTTCTAGCCCCATTATGAGTTGTTTTTTTTGAGACATTATCTTTATAGCCAAGGTTAGCTTCAGGCTCATTGTGGAGCAAACGATGCCCTTGAATAGTGTTAGGGGCCAAACCTAGGGCTTTGTGCATGCTATGGGTGCATTCTACCGCTGAGCTAGATCCCTAACCTCAGTGTAACTTTAAAAAGGAAAGAATACATTTTTAATTTAACATGTGTGATAGTTTTAATAAAATGACCCTCATAGATTCATGTATTTGCATACCTGGTCCCTAGTTGTTGGTGGTGTTTGGTAAGGTTGTGGAACCTTTAGGAGGTGAGTTTTCCTGGAAGAAGTGCTTAAATGATGGGGGAGGGGCATTTTGAGGTTTTATAGCCTGGCTCCACTTCCTCTTCTCTCTTTCTGCTTCCTCTATGAGAAAGAAGTGTGATCAGTCCTGCCCCTGACACATCATCCCTGCCTGCTGCCCTGCCTTCCCTGCCTTGATGGACTCTATCCCTCCGGAAGTATAAGCCATGTGAAACCCTTCCAAACCCTGCTTTTTGTCTGGGTACTCTATCCCAACGATGTGAAATAATTAACACACATGTGCATTACAGGAAACAAACCCCACAAAATGTAAAGAAGCCACCGTCAAAATGAATTCAGCTGGTCGCGTACCTCTGGTTCCTGTGTGTGAATACATAGCACTCACTGCGCTTTAGGTAATTGAGGTAAGATGGTACTTTGCCCCACATTCTGAATATCCACCCATTCAAAGCATTCAAGTTACACTCTGAGAGCAAAAATACAGTACACCAGTAAGAGTTCAGCTTTTGTGGATCTCACGTATGATCAAGGTCATACGCCTTTTAATTTTCTGTGCTTGACTCTGCGTTTAGCATTGTTTCTTCCAAGGTTATTCATGCTGTTGCTTATAACAGGAGTTTTCCTCTTTAATTTTCTTTTTAAGACTGAATAGTTATGTGTATATGTGATGATGTACACATGTATACGTTGTACTTATCCACTGAGCAGTTGACGACACTTTGTTTGATTGGATAGCTAACGTACCGTGACTAATGCTTTAGTGAATATGGGAGTGCAGTTGCTTCTTTACCTTGCTGACTTCAAGGCCTTTGGATGGATATCCCGTAGTGGGATTTGATGGGTCATCTGATTGTTCTTGTTAATTTTTGTTTGGAGGATCTGTACAGTTCGGCATAATTGTTCTATTGATTTACAGTTCTTCCAGCAGAGTACAAAGGTCTCCTTTTGTCTACTTCATCATCTACACTTATCTTTCATCTTTGAGAATAGCCATACAAACAGGTGTGAAGTGATACCTCATTATGGTTTTAATTTCTCTTACAGTTAGCAGCACTGGGGGTTTTGTTCATATACCTGCTGGACAGTCAGTCATTTGCCTTATTTGAGCAATGTCTTGCCAGGTATGGTGGTGCACCTCTTTAGTCCCAGAGGAGGCAGAGGCAGGCAGAGATCCATGAGTTGTAGGACAGTCTGGTCTATATAGCAAGTTCCAAGACAAGACAATCAGGGTTACATAAAGAAACCCTATCTCAACCTTGTTCTTGCCCACGTCAAAAAGAAAAAACATCTGTTCAGATCCTTTGCCCACGTACGAATTGTGTTGTTTCCTTGATATTGAGTTGAGTTCCATGTGTGTTTTGCATGTGAGCTTTCTATCAGATGAACTGTTTTTAAATATTTTGTTCTTTAGATTGTATTTTTTATGCTGTGGAGAATCTCCTTTGCTGTGCAGCAGAACCTTAGTTTCCTCTAAAATTTATTTTTTGATTTGCTTTCTGAGACACTGATATATGGCATGTTCATCAGAATTGCAACATTCCCTCCAAACTGAATCATTTGCTGCAGGAAGGAGGGGAAGTTCTCAGGAGCCTCAGGTGATAAACAGGCAACAAACAAAAGGTCACATATCCAGGAAGAGCAGCAGCTTGGAAGTTCTTGAAGGCCCCTATCTACAAAGTAAACTGCAGTAAACAGTTTCTAGTGCGCTGTGGTGCTGCCTGAAAACCGCTGTATAAAGAGCTGTTTCAGGGAGTCCCCACCCGTGTTGTGACAGACTTTTTGGTCATACAGCTAACTTTGAATTATCCCTGCTCTTTGTAAGTAACCCCTCAGCCATACTCCCTGTTACTAACCCCAGTGAAAATCCCATTGGTTCACCAAATCAGACACTGGTGCCGTCATTTCTCAGGTCTGTTGTGTGTGTGCCTGTGAGTAGATGAGTGTGTTGCATTTCCTCGGAAAAGGTCTATCACACAACAGATGCATATGCTTGCATGAATGTGTATGCATAGCCTCTGACATTCCTTAATATCTGAATTTGATGATTAATTTCTTCATTCCTGTTTTATTTCCAACTTCTTATGGTGCTCATTTAAAGGTCCATGTTTGATACATTAAAGCCCCCTAATTCTTTACCTGATGATCCCAGTTCATCATTGAGAAATTCATACTTTAGTTTGCAAGTTGGAAGGAACAAGAAGAAAATGATGATTCAGTGCCGCCATTTATCCTTAGCAGATGCCTTTGGGGACAGGGATTGATAAAGTGTCACTAGGAAAGGAGGAGGACCTCTTATCATGTGTAACAAACCATACATGGTTTCCTAAGAAAATATTCAGTAGGCCACACATTGAGACAAGAGGATCCCCCCAAAGAGTGTATTACCCTGACAGTTGATGGCAAGCCATCCTCTCTTTCCTACAAGACTGACTGTCTGGCTAGATCTTTTGATTATGGTGAGCTGAAATATTCCAAGTCCTGAGCTGATTTATCTTGAGCTATTTGTCTTTCCCAACAGTTGCCTAGGCCGGAGACTTAGAGTTGTGAACTGCACGATGTGGAAAGTAGCTCCTTAGTTTGTCCACTGATGAGAGTCAGCAGGTCACAGTCCAGACAGCCTTCAGGCCACACTAGGATGATGCTCTAGCCAGAGGCCCTCAGCTGCTTCTGAATCACTCATCCAGCTGCCATGGCTATAAGCACTGGAGGAAAAAGTGGCCATGAGAAACATAAAGTACAAAACCGTATATGAATGCCTAGTGGTGTGCCAGTGCCAAGAGTTTGCCAAATGTATTAATTACTTCTCTATTGCTATGATAAATTGTCATTTCCAAAAGCACCCTAGAGGAGAAAGGTGTTAATTCTGTCTTACTGTTCTCAAGGGATAGAATCCAAGATGGCAGAGGAAGCACAGCAGCAGGCATGCGAGGCCAGCGTAACTCAGGAGGCAGAAATATCAGATAACTTCTACACACAGCAATGTGACAGGTGCAGGGAGATGAACAGGGGTGTATGGGGCTATGTCCCCAGTGACATACTTCTTCAGCAAGTATCCTAAAGTTTCCTGGACTTTCCCAAACAGTGCCCCTGGTTGGAGGCCATGTGTTCGAATACATGAGACATTTCTCCCTCAAACCACCCCAGCAAAAAAAAGAGAGAGAGAATTCATTGAAGTTTACATCAAGAGAGCAAAAGCCATTTTACAGAGAGGGGACTTTGAACTGAAGTCCTGACTTTCTTAAAGGCCCTCACCTGTGTTAAAAATTCTACAAGGCTGACAGATGATAGAGAGCTGGAATATTCCACGTCCTGAGCAACATTATCTTGGGTTATCTTTATCCTCCTCAACAGCCATTCATTGTCTCTCTGTGTTTGACCTGGACAGCCTTGTGACTATCAGGTGAATTCCTTTTGCAAGTACTAACAAACCGCTAGCTTCTACCAACCCAAAGGCTAGAAATGCCAGTAGATAGCATCTGAAGCCTGCAGCAAGATTTCCCCACTTTTCTGTAACCTAGGAACTCCATGTTCCTACCAGTGAATTTTAAAAGTACTTGGTTTTTGAGTTTCTTACTATAAACTTGGGAAATTGTCACCATATTGGAACATACTACTTGGGGTGGCCTAAATCCATGTTCCTAAGGTATGGTCACTTATATTTGGCTCCAGAATATATTGCCTTATTCCCTAAAGAAAACTATCAAGCATGGTGATCGCATTTGTAATCTCAGTGTTGGAAATGAGGAGATATGGGATCCCTAGGGCTCCCTGGATAGCCAGCCTAGCCTAAACATATGCTCTAGGCTGATGACAGACTTGGTTTCAAAACAGGTAGATGGCATTCCTGAAGATTGCATGTGTGTTTGTCCTCGGCTCTCCACGCGCATACTTGCACACATGTGCATGAACACGCACATCCATAAGTTAACAACACTTAAGTGCCCTATCTTCAGAGAAGAGGACAGTAATAGGGTGTTTACTGCTCTAGAAGCAGTGGGGCTTTGACAGAACGCAGTTGATAAATGAGATAGACGCAAAGGTCACATGCAAGAGTTACCTTTTTCAGAGCATCAGACGATTTATACTCAGAGGGTTAAAAGGGTCAGTTGAGTAAAGTGTCCAATCACAGGGATCAGCTGCATGTGCTGGGCAAACTGCATGTGGCTGAAACATGTTTTTCCATAGAGGCATATGAACAAATAACAAAAGCCAGTTATAATGAAGAATCTAAAGTAAACTCACTCCTATCTGCTGCACCCGAAAGAGGCATGGAAGCACAATCCAAGATCAATTATGTGTTTTTGAAGAAACTGAGGTCAAAAGACTCTTGTCTTGGTTTCTTCGAGTTTTTTTCGCAAGCACTAAGAGATGTCCTCACAAGACTCTATTCTTGGACTGTGTTCCACCAGTAGAGGAGAAGCTAAGTGCAGATAAAAACAAGTAGAAGGGACTGGCTGGTTTCTCTTGGTCTCTGCTGATTGACCTACAAGAACAGAGATCATCTTAGGGTTTCTATGTCTGTTACGTCTGTGAAGAGACACCACATCCATGGCAGGCTTTTTTTTTTTTAGAAAGAATGGAACAAACTGACTTTATTCACAGATATGTGATTATGTTCGGCAGTTTTGTTTGATTGATTGGGATTTGTTTTTGCTTTTTGAAAACTTTTTATTGATTCTTTGTGGATTTCACATCATGAATCCCGATCCCACTCATCTCCCTGTCCCTTCATAACCACCCTCTGCCCTGGCAACTTCCCCCTAAAATAAAACAAATAAAATTTAAAAGAAAAGAAAAATCTCATGGTAGAAGCTGTAGTGTGACACAGCGAGCCACACAGTGTACCCTTGGCTACTTACGTCTTTACTTGTAAGTGTTCATTGCAGAGAGTCATTGGTCTGGTTTGGGGCCTCTGGTTTCTGCTACACTATCAACCCTGGGCCCTCACTGGGACTCCTCTTGGAAATCCTGCTGTTGTCCTGTGTCGTGGAGATCCTGCAATTTTGGGACAGCAGGACTGGCCCTTTCACATGCTCCAACAGTTCTTAGGTAGGGGTAAATGTTGGGATAGGCCAACTCATAGCCCTGGTTCTGGTCCTGGGTGGTTGTTGGGTTGAACAGCCCACCAGCTCTCTCTCATCCTCAACACCAGGGTCATTCAGCTCTAGTGAGCACCCCCTAGGTAGCTCACCCTCTGCAGTGAGCAGCAAGGGGCAGGGCCAGTTCTTCATGCTCTTGTGCCCTGGGGGCAGGCTCACCTACACCTCCGCCACCAGGGCCACTCTACTGTGTTGCCCAGCAGAGAGGGGAAGGAGCCATTCCGCTCTCCTACCCTCACACCCTCAAGGCCACTCACCCTTGTACCTACCAGCAGGGCCAGCATTGTTGTATTGCTCAGGTGAGATACAGGGTCGTCTTTCCTGAGTGCTGCAGCTGAGGAGAGACAGGGCCAGCTTTCTTGCTCTCATGACCTCAGGGCCCACTCTCCCACCACAGGCAGTGAGGTGTGTGCGTGTGGAGAGCATCTCCCCCTTGCTCAAGTCACTGTGGCAGATAAAAGGCGAGGCCAGATCTCCCGTGTTCATCTCTCATCTCATCCCTTGGGGCCAGCTCACCTGTATCCCCATGGACAGAGTCGGCGCTTCTGTACTGCACAGGTGGGGTGCAGGCCTGGCTCTCCAGAGAGCTGCTGCTGGTGGCTAGTAGGGAAGGGGAGGACATCTTTCCCTTACCCTTGCCACCACATGGCAGACAAGGGGTTCTGGGCCAGTTCCCCCACTCTTACGACCTCAGGGCAGGCTTGTCTGCAGCTTGCCAGCAGGGTCAGCACTATTGTACTGCCCAGGTGAGGTGTAGGGCCTCCTCCCCTGAGTGCTGCAGTGTTGGGGACTGCGGACCCCCAGACCCTGAATTTCCTGTAAACAACTTGTTTTTCCTATGCTTGCAGCGGCTCTGAGCCAAACAACTTGTTTTCCTGTGCCTAGTGCAGGCGCTATAGGACCATAGTACACGTAGTGGTACGGACCTTACTCTGCAGCCGGTGAAGGGCAGCGCCAGCTCTCCAGTTCTCATGACCCAGGGGCCTGCTCTCCTGCCTGATGTGGGTGGTGGGGGTGAAGAGCAGGGGGGCATCTCTCCCTTGCCCACCCTTTCACAAGACAGAGGAGTAGTGGAGCCAGCTCTCCTACCCTCACACCCTTGGAGCTGCTCACCTGTGCACTTGCCAGGGTCAGCATTACTATGTTGTTCAGGTGAGGTGCAGGGCCCGCTTTCCTGAGTGCTGCAGCCAGTGAGGTGCTGGGCAGCTCACTGGTTCTCATGATCTCAGGGTCAGCTCTCCTACATACCACAGGTGGTGAAAGGCAGGCAGTAGTGGTGGAAGACATCTCCCCCTGGCCCACACCACCCTCTGGCAGATGAGGGATGGGGCTGGATCTTCCATGCTCATTTTCTCAGGACAACTCCTCTGTCATCAGGGTCAGTTCCACTGTCCTTCCCAGGCAAGGTATGTGGCCTGATCTCCCTAGCCCTGCAGCTGGTGAGGTACTCGGTCAGTTTTCAGGACTGCCACAGGTAGCAAGGGGGTGAGGGGGCACTCTTATAAAGGAAACACATGTAATTGGGTGTCTTGAAGTTCAGATGTTTAGCCCATTATCATCACGGTGTGACATGGTGGTGTGCAGACAGACATGGTGCTAGAGCACTAACTAAAAGCCCTACAGCCTGCACAAGGAACAGGAAGGGAACTGTCTCACTGGGCATGGCTTGGGCATACGTGAGACCTCAAAGCCTGCCTCCACAGTGACACACTTCCTCCAATAAGACCACACGTACTCCAACAAAGCCACACCTCCTAATAGTGCCATTCCCTCTGGGGGCCATTTTCTTTCAAGCCACCACAGAAATTATGTTTCCCAGGACTTAACCGTGAAGGAGATGACATTCAAAAGTAGTAAGAGCAGGAAGTAGTCTAAGGCTATCAAAGCCACTGAATATTACTTTGAAAGTCCAATAATGCACAAAGGGTCATATTAGTTTTCCTTTGACGCAAACCCATGTCCCAATTATCAGCTAATAGTATACTATTGTAGCATAAATTTATGTTTTCTAATTAGTATTTTAGAAAACTCTTATCAATTTCTCTTTTACAAAGTAATAATTATTTTTTAAACTCTCTCTCTGAGTGTGTGTATGTGTGTGTGTATGTGCGTGTGTTTAGAGAACATGCTCCCAATTTACTCAGAAAATTTTGTCTTTTTTCTACTTCGCATGTAGATTAGATCTATGTATGTCTCTCGTAGGGTCCTAATTGTTGTCTAGGTTCTCTGGGATTGTGATTTGTAGGCTGGTTTTTCTTTGCTTTATGTCTAAAAGCCACTTATGAGTGAGTAAATACAATATTTGTCTTTCTGGGTCTGAGTTACCTCACTCAATAAGATGTTTTCTAGATCCATCCATTTGCCTGCAAATTTCAAGATGTCATTATTTTTT
>LOJH01023080.1:0-16296 GCA_001685095.1 Ellobius talpinus | reverse complement strand
GGGGGGGGATGCAGTTGTCTGTGCTTCCAGCAACCCCAGCGACCTGTCCGTTGATCCCTCTTTGTCTCCGAATTCATTTCTGGGACATTTCAGGTAAGATCCCCCAGTTTGCACATTTTCTAACCATGAGCAGGTGCCTTTGGTATGGGCGTGTACATGTGAGCATGGGTTTGACTAGTTTTGCAAGAAGAACATTTTTGACCTGCTGTTGAATAAGTGGACATAGTCCAGCGTGTGGGAACCCTCCAACTCTGCCCCATTAAGGCACAGCCTTGCTTTATGATGTGTTAACTACTCACCTTTTGCCCTGGCTCTGCATAAGGAATTTAAAGTGTGCTTGCAGCCAGAATGGTGCCACTGCAGTCTTTCTGACATCTTGACAATCCACATGGAAGGATCCTTAAGACTTTGAGGGCTCTTCACTTGTCATTCCAGAGAGGCAGAAAGCAAAGGTGCTTTGATAGCCTTCCAGATCTTCTGTGTGATCCTGAGGTGAACTCAGCTCTCTGATCTTCACACACCGGAGTAAGGACTGAATTGCTACTCTTAGAAACAGCTCTTGGCTCAGAGACGGATTCCTAGGATCTCAAAATAATCTTCACATTTTCAAAACACCAAAGATGTATATGAAGTAATCTTCATTCTTCTAATCTTTCTCCTTTAGTTTCTTCCCTTTTCCCCCCTCAAAGTAATTTTTCTAAAAGGCAAGTTAAATTATATCATGACTCTGCTGTAATGGGTTGAGCTGCGTTCCTTTAAAATTTGTGGACCAGATACAGTATATGAATTTGATTTTATTTGAAAATAGGCTTTTTTTCATAGGTGATCAAGTTAAAATGAATCATATTGAATCAGGGTCATAAATCCAGTTTGACTGGTGGAAAGAGAGGGGATGATGAGGGGAGAAGGAAGGAGAGTGATAGGGAGAGAAAGGGAGGGAGGTAAGGGGAGGGGGAGAAAGAGAAACTGGTACAGAAACAGGGCAGGCACACAGATGAGGTTATATGGCAACAGAGGCAGAGGATGAAGTAGAATTGGCAGTTTGACAGCCAATTCTAGCAACTTGGAAGGGGCTGAGCAGCATCTACCCTGAAGATCTCAGTAGGGCAGAGCCCCCTGAATACCCTGGTTTCGGGCTTCCAATTGTGCTGATGCAAAGCCGGTGCTGTAGGAAGTCTTACAGTTCAATTGTACAAGAGTAAGAATCTGCTTCTGTTGTTTTAAGCCTTAGTGGTAACTTGTAGCACTGGGAAACAAATTTCAATCCTTCTGGGTTCTTCTTGCCATTAGAACAAGCTTAGAACAACATAATTCCCTCCATCCTCTCCTTCCCCACTCACTTCCAGAATGTTCAGATTTGTTCATGTGTTGGGGCCTATTCCCCCTATGTTTTCTCCATTCTATTTCCTATGAACTCAATGCTCTATTGGTGTAGGTATGATATAACATTTCCAGCTAGGCCCCCTCTTACTCTAGAAGTGGTAATACCTGCTCATCTCAGGATACGTTTTTACCTCCTCATCCATCACTTGGTTTCCTTCAGCTAAATACCACTTTCTTGGGGGTCTTACCACTATAAAGACTAGTCTGTGCATCTTTCCAAGTGCTCTAGTATGTTTCTAGTGTGTCTCCATGCACTCTGTTGAAAGGTTACTTTTTCCTGCTGGACACTGAGCTCTAGGAGGGTGTGACCTGAACTTGTCCTTGCTCCTTGCTTTATTCCTGTTTTTACTGTCCACTAAATGTTGTAATACATGAATAACTGAGTAAATGATTGTTTGAAATCTTATTAAAAATCTCTTAGCAAGATTGGGTGAGATCTTGGAATGTTGGTAGATTTAGAGATAAATTCATCCCTCATTTGGGGTCCCACTGCTAAGCATATGTTTCAAAGAAACAAAATATTTTAAAGAAACATCTGAATTCCTACACTGATTACAACATTAGTCAGATAGCCAAGCTGTGGGAACAGCAAGAGTGCCTGCTGATGGATGAATGAATAAATACAAAAGGGAGTCTTAAGCCTTAGAGAAGAAAAATATATTGTCATTTATGACAGCATCCTATAACTGGTATCTGAGTACAAAAATAGTTGAGGCCAAGCTAGATTTAACCACAGACTCTCCTCGATATTCTCAGGGGATTAGTTCAAGAACTCTCACAGACACAGACATCTAATGATAAGAAAATTTACAAAGCCAAGATTTCTAAATATACAAATATATTATTGTTGAGCACCTGAGAGTTCCTTTTGATAACCATTTATTAAGCACTATGGTAGGTACAGTTTTAAAGAGTGTGTAAGAGACTTTTTAATCAAGAAAGGGCTGGAATTTATGGACCAGGACAACTATTTGTAAAAATGAGAGATGCTTTATTCTTTGGAATTCCTATAGAAATTGTTAAAAAAATATTTTTTGCCTTTAATGTATCTAATATTTAGCAGTTATTTGAAATTTATCCTAAAGAAGTTACCCCTATGACTTCTGTATACCTCAAGATAATCTTTAAAACCCACCCTCAGCACTCAGTTCTCCAATCAGGCCACATTTCCCACCACTTCCCAATACCTCATTCAATTACAAATCAGTCAGTGGATTGGTTCATTGATTAGATCAGATTCATCAAGAGTCAAGCACATCCTTAAAGCCTCCTCTCTAAAAGTTGCATTTGGGACTAAGTCTTCAACACATGGGTCTATTTGCTCAGGGGCACTTTACATCTAAACCATGTAAGTATTCTGCTCTGGTTCCAAAGGTTTGTGTCTATCTCATAATGTAAAATGTATTTAACAGTTTCCAAGGACTCAAAAGTTACTATATTTAAATTAAATTAATATGTAAATTAAAAATTACAAAAATGTAAGTTCTGAATCTTCTCTGGGACTCAAGTCAAATTCTTGGCTATGAGACTTGGTAAAAATATAATATCTATCTATATATATATATTTTACCCAAAATACTATTTTTTAACATGCTCTCAACACTTAATGTCACAAAGTAAACCTTTCCATTCCCAAAAGGAGGGAAAAGATAATAGAAAGGATGAGTTATTTCAAAGTAAAATAAAAAGTCCCACAGGGCAAACATTAATTCCTTTGGCTTCCTGTCTGGCCTCTGAGGTTACAGCAGTGTAATGTGAGATGTAAAGGTGGAGAGTCCTGTCTCTGTGGCCTTGCCAGGCATCTCTCAGGGGCTGGCTCTATTCAGTGCTTGAAGCTTTCCTTGGCAGATTTTTTGGCTTCCCTAACTTCCTAAGTGCTCCACTGTGGATTTGAGCCTCATGCTTATAATTTCACACATTGCTATATCAAAGGCATCCTGTGAGGACTTCAGTTGACTCTGATAAACTGCCTGGTCTTCCTTTGGAAATACACATGAAGGATTCCGTGATTCAACCTCTTTCCTTTTGCATGATTGCAAAACCAGCATCATGTGGTTGACACAGTGGTTTGCTACTCAAACAAATAGGATACAGGGCCACTTGGACTATGGCTGCAGTGGTGCCAATGCCTTGATGAGTGAATGTGGGGCAGTATAGCTACTTTTCTATCACTGTGAAGAGACACCATGACCAAGACAGCTTATAAAAGGAAGCATTTAATCTGGGGGCTTCTAGTTTCAGAGGGCTAGAGTCCATGACCATCATGATGGGAAACACGGCAGGACAGGAGTGTTGCTGGAGTAGCAGTTGAGAGCTTGCATTTAAACTACATGTAGAAGATACACACACACACACACACACACACGGGCTGGTTTGGAACTTTTGAACAAACTTCAAAGTCCATCCCCAGTGACACATCTCTTCCAACAAGGCCATACATCCTAATCCTTTCCAAGAAGTTCTATCAGCTAGGGACAAAGCATTCGAACATATGAGCCTATGGGCACCAATCTCATTCAAACCACTACATGAGGAAACAGGAAACCTTAGACTCCTCTTCCCAAAAGTAACATCTTTTAAGTGAGTTGCACCCTTCATCCTTTTACAGATGTGGTCTAACTAATTCCCAAGTTTCTTTTAAGTCATCTTTCCAATTGTTCGGATACAAAACACTTGGTTTCTTTTCAATAGATTTAATCTCAACCGTAAGTCCTACCATCCTTGATCTCAACTCTAAACATACTTCTGTTCAGGCCAAGCAGCATGCTTTTCAAATCTTCATGCTCTATTTGAATTGACTTACAATTATTCTAAATATGGCTAAAAAGAAGTTAGCAATAACTATGCCATGACATGTACTCTCCATTGCTTTGGGGAATAACAATTGCCTTTAATCTTAGTCTCCACGAACTCTTGGGAGATAGACAAAATCTAGACAAGTTATTTGCTATGATGTTCTATAAATGACCTCCAATCTAGTTTTCCCTGTAATCCGGGTCCCCATCTCACACTCAGGAACATAGTCTCTGCATCTACATTACTGTTAGCATTCTCGCATGTGGACCTAACACCAGAATTTGTCATGAAGCTCTGCTTATAATCTTCTAAGTCCCCCCCCCCAAGCTGGCTCCTCTAAACCTTTCCATTCTTCTCTCAAAGCACTTTGAAAGTCTAAACAACATTGTCAAGAATGGATGGACACAATCCCACTCCTGGCACACATTTTCCGTAGTAATTAGTATTTTTGTGATCAAATTCCAGAGGAAAAACCATTGAAAGGACAGACGATTTCTTTTGCTTCCCAGGCTGCAGTTCTTGGTTGACTGACTTCAGTGTGTGTGGGTCACCTGAAGCTTCATGGTGCAGAGAACCTGCTGGAACAGAGCTTCTCATCTCATGTCAGGCAGGAAGAAAAGAGCAACAGAGACAGAGGAAGAGGCTCGGAGCAAGCTAGCTTTCAAAGTCACATCCCCAGTGATCCACTTCCTCCAATTAGGCACCATCTCCTATAATTTCTTCCCACTCACAACAGTCTCTTCAATTAGGAGTCTCTCAGTAGATGGGTCAATTGATTAGGTTAGTGGCCTTGAGATCCAATTACTTTCCCAGTCCTACTTCTGAACATTGCATTAGGGACCAAGTTTCTACATGAGCCTTTCGGGAGACACTTCATACCTAAGCTACAACAGTGGCCATAACAGAACTGAAACAAGACATGCCACCTGTGGATTATTTAGTTGCTTGCACAAGGCATTTATGAATCTCTTCTATTTTGATATGGTAACCATGGACATTCAAGAAGGTGATTGTGAGTAGCCTGGGTCTGTGAAGAACTTGTTGAGCAGAAACCCCTTATTGACCCATTCAATCTGTGACATTAAGAAGATATCAGCTTTAGTTTTTTTTCCAACCATTGAGACACTGAAATTTTTTTTTGTTGTTGTTAACAAAGTATATCCTGATTCATATTGAAATTTATATTCTGGAACCTTAGAAAGTACTTTGCAATTGTTATTTAATTTTGATTGTATCTTTATGAAATAAGCATGGTTGTTGTCTTAACTCAAAAATAAGGAAACAGAGGCACTGAGCCAATACTCTGCCAAGGACACCAATTTAAATAGAGTTGAAAGTCTAAGCTCAGCAGATCTTACCCACTTGAGCTTCCATTCTGTTGGTCACTGAGTAAAGAATTCATGACCAAATAAAGAAGAATTTACATTAATTATCTCCTGCGTTTGAAGTCAGTTCCAGTTCATTTGTGAAGAACAAGAGACATAATAAAGTCATAGAAATATAATTAACTATTCCATACAAAGCACCACCAAAGATATGATCATCCTGAACTTTTAAAAACAATTTTTGTTGTTACATTGCTTATTTTATTTTGTGTGTGTTGTGAGGGAAGATGTATATGCCATGGAGTACTGTACAGGCCAGAAGAGAGCTAGGGTTGGGACAGTTGTTTTCTCCTTCCACTAGGTGGGTCCAGATGATTGAACACAGTTTATCAAGCTCAGTGGCAAGTGCCTTTACCCATTGTTATCCTTGAACCAGCCTGTATTATAGCAGGGTTCAGAGAATAGACATCAGTCATCCTAGAAAAGAAGAAAGCTTCCTGTGGGTGGAAATTGAGCTCTGCAATGAAGAAAAGGAGGCACTTAGAGAATGTTTGGGTGGGTAAAACTTTTATATTAGTTTGTAATTGAAATCAAAATATGGATTTTGCTTGAGTTAACTAACAAGTTTAAATTCCTGAAGTACATGGGATGTGCTTTGTTCTCCCACTACATGCTTATAAAATTCTCTAGCTATTGTAGCTGTATGCAAGTCATACTGTTCTACTGACCATAAGATTTGCTGATTAGATTAATATTTCTCATTGTGTATTGTTTAGAGTTGAGATCAAGGATAGTAGGACTTACAGCTGAAATTAAATCTATTGAAAAGAACCCAAGTATTTTGTATCAGAACAATAGGAAAGATGACTTAAAAGAAACTTGGGAATTAGTTAGACCACATCTGTCAAAGGGTGAAGGGTGCAACTCACTTAAAAGATGTTACTTTTGGGAAGAGGAGTCTAAGGTTTCCTGTTTCCTCATGTGGTGGTCACCAACCTGATGTGGAGAAAGCAAGATGAGAACGCCTTACTGAGAAAAGGTACCAAGCCATGTGCTAAGCATCGTTAAGAATTATGGGTTAATTTAAGTTATAAGAGCTAGTTAATAATAAGCCTGAGCTAATAGGCCAAACAGTTTATAATTAACATAAGCCTCTGTGTGTTACTTTGGGACTGAACAGCTGCAGAATCAGGTGGGAGATTAACTTCTGTCTACATTACATTTTTTCATCCCAATATATTTGCACATGAATGTAACAGTTTGAAGTTGCATCTGGATTCTATTCCCTGGAGACAAAGTTCAAGGTTTGTGTTACCTCCCTTGTGTGGATTTACTGGAAAATGTGACTTTTGACTTGCCTTCCCACTAAAGTAGGTTGTCAGTTAGAATGAATATGTTATTGTACTTACAGCCTTGCTGATGGATTTTGGGATTCTGAAGAAAGCCCTCACATTTTATATTCCATGTTGGAAAAAAAGCTCAATAGGTATGATCCCAGTTAACCATGTGACATTTCATTAGATATAAAAGTATTTTTCAGGGAATTTTGAGAGAAAAGGTACTGTGTGTTTATGAATAAGCCCTTGAAAGCCTTCAGCTTTCTCTAGTGAGCTACTGCATCTGAAGGAAGCCAAGTTCTTTCTATGTCTTCCATGTCTGTCGTCCTTCCTTCTTTCCCTGAGCTTTTTAATTTATGTTCAAACTTGGAGGTAGAAGCAGAAGAGTATAATCCCCCCAATATCTCCCATTACTGTTAGTTCAAAATGAGGCTAAGGAAACAAACTACAGAGAATGTAAGTTCAGTAAAACACCAGAGAGCAACATAACTATCAATAACTTTAAAAATATTCCAGTAATGTGCTATAAAATTATTTTTATACTTGTACGTACAGTAGCACAGCAAAGTCTTTTTTATCCAAAAACTAATTTCACCAGCTATTTATATTTTTTAAAAGCATCAGTATATCTGGGGAAAAGTTTGCAAGTTTACATTAATAGTCAGTGGATATTTTAAATAGTTCTTTAGGTAAGAACAAGCCCTTTCTTTTGAACTTCTGTGACATGACATTATTATGCTGTTGCCGATTAGATTGAAAACAGCACCCCGTTTCTGTTTCAGGCACAATTAGAGGTGAGGTTATAGCCCGGTTCATTAATCTTACAGATAAGAAATAAACTTGTTTTTCCTCAAGAGTTATGAGATTGATGCCCCTGCTACTGTTGCAATGTGTTTATTTGTATGTAAGCTGTCTGGGCTTGTGGGCAGTAAGCTTGGCTTGTCATCTCGGGATAAGATAATTTGGGATCTTTCACATTTTCAGATTTTATGGGACCTCAGCAGTTGAACCAGCTGACGAATGCAACATGCCTGCATCACAGTTTGGAAGCAAGGATGCAGCCAGGGGACTGGCAGTGTGAGTGGTGTGTTGGTTTATTAACAGACACACTTGATTGCAGAGGTTACTGCCTCTGTGCACAAGGCAGATGACACAGTGCACCATGTGTATCCTGAAAGGAGATATGGGCGGCTGTGACACAAGCTGAGGACTTGGGTTCCTGTGAGATGCAGTGAGATTATTTCATGAGCAGTGGGGAGGGGCACCCACATAGGCTTTGTGTAATCAGATTTTTTTTCTAGAATTCTCCTGTTGCCTATGTAAACCAATATTTTATTTTCTAATTTTGAGACAGGAATTTGAGAATGTGCATTAGTGAATATGAGGATCACTGAAGTACTTGCAGTGTGAGCATGAGGACCTAAGCGGGGATTGTCAGAACCCATTGTAAGAGGGAAGGCTGCCGGCATTCGGCACATGCCCTAGCACTGGGAAGGAGAATCTCTGGGCTTGCTGGCCCACTAGTCAAGACAAATTAATGAGTTCTAGGTTTACTGAGAGATCCTGTCTCATAGAATAAGGTAGAGAATGACCTAGGAAGCCACCTTTTGGCTTCATACACACACACATACACACACTGTGGAATGCTACTGGCATAGCAAGCTTCTTTCAATGATGCTGAATGATGTCACCATGATAATCTGTATAAAATTATATTCCAAGTAGTAATGGTTACAAATTAAGGACATTCGCTACTGGTCAGGGACTGTCTCTAAGAGGTTCTCCTGTCCTAACTTATCTGATGACCACATCAAGAAGATATGTGTGCTTGCCCTCACCCCTCTACAGATGAGGAGACCAAAACATATAGTAATGAAATAACTGGTCCCAAGGCAGTTCTAGAATGAACCCGTATGAATCAATTTTATCTCAGGCCATGGCTGCACAGCATGGGGTGTGACAGCTATTCTGAATTATGGCATGCAACTGGGTATGACATTCTGAATTATACATATTCTGAATTATGACATGCAAGTAGGTGACATGCAACTCACTCACAAGGGACACCCCACTTGGGGATCATTCTGATTTCTTCGTTTGTTTCCTGGGGTCCTAGCCACTGCAATTAACTTTGACTATCAGGGCTGCCTTTGGCAATCTCTAAACTGGCTCCTGAAACATATTAGTATAAAGTGGAAGGACATTTGCTCTGTCTGGGCTTTTTTGTCAGTGGCAGAGTTTCCAA
The DNA here is from genome assembly GCA_001685095.1 of Ellobius talpinus. Lineage (NCBI taxonomy): Eukaryota > Metazoa > Chordata > Mammalia > Rodentia > Cricetidae > Ellobius > Ellobius talpinus. The sequence goes on along the minus strand of LOJH01023080.1, from coordinate 7,210 downwards.
CCCCTTTTTCTTCAGTGGCTACAAGCATCTTCATTCACTGGGTCTTGATAACGCAAGGCTTCTCTAATACAAACATGAGTAATTTGATATAATAATGGCATCTCTGTTTCCCACACCACTCTCTTCCTCCTGCTCCTCTTCTGTCCTCTCCGCCTTTCTGTATTCCTTTGATTAATGGGCCATTAGCCTTCAGGAGCATCTCAAAGGTTCTCTTGCTTTCTTGGTTTAATGGCAGGAAAGAGAAATGTTTACTTGATTGTAATCTAAGAAAGAGTCTCACACTCCCCAAAGCCATTGAGTTTATAAACAAGCATCTTGTCCCAATTTATCTAACCTTCTTTCTGATGACATCTTCAGTAACCCCAATTTGTGGTCATGTATTCATTTCACATCTGAAGTGGGTGAATGACTTCATAGCCAAGCCCCACTATTATAGTTTCTCAACTAAAAGGATTATTTTATCTTATTCTTTCTTTCTTATTCTATTATGTGTATGTGCATATATCTGTTTGTATATGTTTGCACATTGAGTGTAGGTGCCATTGGGAGCCAGAAGAGGGAGTTGGGTCTCTGGAGCTAGAGATGCAGGTAGTTGTGAGCTACCCTATGTGGCTGTTGTGAAGCTAGTCAGGGTTCTCTCCAAGAGCAGTATGCACTCTTAGTCACTGAGACATCTTTCCGACCACTAGTTCCTCAATCTCAATGTGCATATTGATCTCCATGTTTTAGCATCTCTGAAATTGCCACATACATTGCAATCTATGAGACACAAAATTTAAATGGCAACATTTCTTCCTTTCTAGAGATAAAATAATTCTCATATGACACCAAACCAATGGGATTCAAATATGATAAGTATTTGTGAACTCATAAAATTATTTTTTCAAGCCAGTACATCTCTCACATGTCTGCTGGATGGCAGACTTCTGCCCACTGTTGAGGACATGAGCATGAGGGAGACAGGTCCCCAGCCTCTAGGAGGATTGCACGTTGATGAGACCAATAAATACCAGGTTGAAGAAACGAGGACTGCAATGTGTTAATGAGCGTTAAGGGATCTTGTAAAATTTAAAACAGTTTACCCGTGTAAGCTGTTATTATTTCCTGAGTTCTATGGTGTTAAAAGTACCTCAAGAGTTACAGTAAGGACTGTCACTCTTCAAAGCTGTCAGCACGCTCCCTTGATGCAATATTTTCCTGACAAGACTCTGACAGAAATCGATGTCTCCTCAGAGCTCTTACTTTCAGAATTTCTCTCAGCCTAATGAGGGATCCTTTATCTTAATTAGGTTTAAATATATCTTCCTTTGACCCTAATCAACCTCTCTCATGTAGAGCTGTGAATTTCTTACACTTTTCTTTGTCATCTTTTGATTGACTTTTCTTAGCGAGTTCTTTCAGCTAACAATTCGTTTTAGAAAATGAGGAGTTGGCAGGAGCAGGAGGAGCTGGATATGGAACCTGCTGTGGGTTAGCCATCTCCCCAGGGCCTTTGTTCCCTGAGACTCTGAGAGATCCATGAGCAGCAGCAGCAGCAGCTCTGGACTTCCTAGGAATTCTGGGTGTCAGGCCTCACACCAGACCTACTGCCTCAGACCCTGCTTTTTCACGAGGATGCCAGATAGCTTGCAAACAAATTAAAATTTAAGAATGGCAGCCCTGCCTCATCATTATGTTTAATATTGAGAGTTTACAGATTAGATTCAGGTTCACTTTTGAGTGGAAGGAATACATACAGATGGTCTCTGACTTAGGATTTTTTTTTAAACTTTACGATGCTGTGAAAGCTATATTCATTAAGCAAAAACTGTACTTTGAGTTTGGATCTTTGCCTGGACTAGTGGTAAGCAACACAATACATTTCTCTATCTCCCTTACCTCCACCCCTCTTGCAGGAGCTCTTGGCTGGCCATGTGGTCACAAGAGCACAGTTAAAGGCTCTACAGTACAGTATGTTGCTCGACTGTGTTGTTTGGTAGATTAAATACTAAATAAATTAAATACTAAATAAATACATTTCTGACTTGGGAGTTGAGTTTCTTTATTGCTGTGAGTTCAAGGCTAACCTGAACTATAGAGTGACATAATGTCTCAAAAAAAAAAAGAAAGAAAGAAAAGAAACAAAGGAGAAGGGAATATGAGTGAGTGAAAAGAATTTGAAATCAAACAAGCATCTGCATTGGAATGGTTTAGTCAAATGCTAAAAACATCACTCCTCACGTGGTCAAAAGTCCAGGGAACTGGGGAGACATTCCAAGCTCAGGACCAATAACTAGGATGAAGGAAATCTAGTCATCTGCAAAAGACCTAATTCTGGAGCTGGTTGTTGGAGAACTTCTGCCCAGAGCTTGGAGTTCTGTGTCATGCTCTTCCAACAGACCAGCAGTTCTCAGCCTGTGGGTGGAGACCTCTTTGAGGGTCGAATGATCTTTCACAGGGGTTGTATAAGACTATCAGAAAACACAGATATTTGTATTATGACTCATAACAGTAGCAAAATTACAGTTATGAAGTAGCAATTAAAATAATTTTGATTGGGGGTCACCACAACATGAGAACCTCGATTGGCGCATTAGGAAAGTTGAGAACCCCTGAAATAGACAGAAAGTCCAAGAGCAGAGAGACTTGTTCTCAGGAAAGAGTTGGAGGTGGAAGCAAGAAGAGGGCCATTCCTATACTAGTTGGCTAGCTCATGGAAGAACTGGCAAATGTTAAGATAAATAGAGGAATGCTGGCCCTTCTCAGAGGGCTCTGCGTGCATCCAGAGCTGCCTCGCTGGGGCAACAATCCTTGTCCTAGTCAATATTGTCTTATCGTTGTCACAGACAATGTTATAGACAAATATTTGTATGCCCATTTTATGAAAAAATATAAATTTTCTTAAGACATTGGTGTGGAGCTTTGTTAACATAGAAAAGGACTCTTGATTTAGCACTGCTACTTTTGGTGTCCCTGTGTCCTTAAAGGGCAGCAGTCTTGGTGAGCAGTCACAATGTTTTTCCATTTTTCCGCATTTGTGTTATCATGACTCCATGTATGTCTTTAGGTTGATTTCTTTACACTTAGAATCAACAGGGACTCACTGTGAAATTGTGGGTTATATGTACTTATTACAAATACTTCAAGTGTATTATTAAAATAAATATATTGATATCTGAACTTGGTCCACATGTGTAAACTATCATTCGTGCCTAGACTATGTTATATATTAGACACTTGCCTTGATATCCTGTTGCCAAAGTTTTAAACTTTACATTTGGAGATAGATGGAAACTTAGAGAAAATTTATCAGAAGTCCATGAAGAATTTTTATATACCTTTCAGCATATACCAATATATTTGCTTTATTATGCTTTCCCTTAAAATCAGAAAGATTAGTATTGCAATGTAATTATCTAATCTATAGTCCCCATTCAAATTTGACCTCCCATCTAAAAAATATTCCCAGTATAGAATTTAAAAAATCTGACCATGATCCTAGCTAGGATCATGCATTGCCATTTTTATTCATGGCTGGGGGCATCCTCTTTAGCAGGGACACTTCTTACCTTTTCTTCGCCTTTTAGGACATCGAGAACTTGGAGGGAGACAAGCTTGTTTGTTAAAGCAACCCTCTCAGTTTGTCTGATGTTCCTTATGCTTAGAGCTAGGTGATGCTTTTGGTGTGAGCAAATGATGGCTGTTTCTTCTCATTGTAGCATTTTACCTTTCCATACTAAGAGGCTCCTTAGAGAAACGTCTGGGGATCAGTTTGGAACACTGTGTTGTCCAGAAAGTAAGGACATACTTGAAAGATAAGGAAGTCATTTTGAAGAGGCTATCTGCGGTCAAATAGGGGACAATATGAGAATTACATATAAATGGCAATACCAGATCTCACCTGTTGTATAAAATAAATGCTATCAGTGAGCTCCTTTTAAGAGTAAAATCTCAAATAGCACATGTAGAAAGGGGCGAGGGAGACACAACAAATTCCAAGTAAGAAACACAGAACACAAATAAAAAATACCAACAAAGGCAGAAATAGTAAATCCCAACAAATGTAGGAATCCGAAATCACCATTTGTAATTGTGATAGTCACAAATTAGTTCAGAAAGGCCATCCACGGATGCTAAAAGTGGGGAGAAAGGGTGAATGAGGAACAAGATGTTTCCATAATATCACGACGTCTTCCCTCATCTTCTATTGTAATTAAGCATATTTTGATTGGAAGTAACTTTAGTGCTGAAGGGTGCTAGCTAAAATGTGTAATCTTAAGCCTGTGGCGGTGGCAGATTCATCAAATCTGAATGTCTTCCATTAAGTTCCCCAATCAGCTTTCCGTCTAGTGCTCCAAGGTGCTTCTTAAGCATGGAGAAATGTAACAATCTGCTACTCCACTAGGATGTGAGATATTACCACAGGCCCATGTTTCCAACACTTGTTCTCTGTTTGGTGGCACTATTTGGGTAATCTGGTAAACCTTTAAGAAGTGGGGTCTCATTGGTAGGTCACCGATGCAGGGTTTGGGAGGATATACCAGACCCTGGTTCATGGCTCAGTGAGCTTCCTTGTTTTTCCACACACTTCTGCTCCCCATGTGCCACGATGAACCGAAACCTTCTGAAACTATGACCCCCACACAAACCCTTCCTTCTTTCCATTCTATCATCAGATTTGTGGCCACAGCAATGCGGTAAGAAATATCCACAGGTGGTGCTGATGTTGTTGTTAACTTGGCACAAGCTAGAGTCATCTAGGAAGAGGTAACATTAATTGAGGAATTGCCTCTCTCGGAGTTGCCTTTCTGTGGAGGCATTTTCTTGATTCATGATTGATGTGAAAAGGCCCAGCCCACTGTGAGCAAGTGGTCCTGTGCTGTATAAGAGAGGTAGCTGAGCAAGCCAGTAATCAGCATTCCGCTATGGCCTTAGCTTTATTTCCTGCCTCTACTCTGTACCCTGACTTTGCTTCATGAAATAAACTCTTTGCTCCCTAAGTGGCTTTTGGCTGTAGTGTTTTATCACATGAATAGAAAACAAACTAGGACCCTGGCTTAGCGCTTCCCATCTCTAAGTTCCCCGAGACCTCCATGCTTGTCCTCTTCCTCTGTTTTGCATGAGATTGGGTGGGAAGTGGAAGCTGTCAGGCACCAGGATTACAAATCTCATTCCCTTTGGAACATTGTATTACATTTAATTACTTACTATGTATGTGTCTGGGGCATTTGAATATCATGTGTGGAGGTCAGGGGACAACTTTCAGGAGCTGGTATGGGTCTCAGGGATTGCACACAGGTTATCAGACTTTGTGGCAAGTGTCTTTCCCTGCTTAGCCATCTCAGCAGCTCTCATTTCCTTTTGAACCCAATTTTGATAGGATGATCTCAGACCAGGGTGCGATGCTCTCTATTAATTGGCACCCTTGTGTTTGCCACAAAGCATCTTCTTCCTTTTTTGTCAACCCAGCAACAAAGAACACAAGATGCTAAACACACAGTTCTGCTTGTTATCCACATGGCTTTAATTAGGTTTTAACTAATTCCCTTTTTGTTGTCACAGTGATTATGACTCTCTAGGTCATGCCACCTTACTATGTGAACTAGTTCCCTGGAAGGTCTGGCAGAGGGACAAATCCACGATGACCTGCCGTGTTAATTTAAAGCATATTGTGGGCCGATCCACTTACATTTTGCTACATTCTTTGATACTGGGTGCTAAAGGTGAGCAGAAGCACAAGGGATACAAGCACCACAGCTTCTTGCCCGCACTGCAGATTCAGCACGTGGAAAGAAGTGTTGCAGATGTGAACAGTTGCAGGCATCAGCAGATGGATGATCAGCAGGGTGGCACATTTCAGTGAAGCTTTGGTAGCAATCAAATCGATATTTTTCTGACTCAGACTTTCAGAGGTGGCCGTATGTTTCCTAATACCAATTTGATATATCATGGACAATGATTTTTTTCAGTTTAATAAATTTGTTTTAAAGGAAGGGTTGACAAAGATAAACAAATTAAATACCATGTTCTATTGGTATTTATTGAAAACAATGAAATGGAAAGCCTAGGGATGTTTGGGGAACATACAGACTTAGTGGAGGTGAGGGCTACACTGGGGGTGAAATAGCAATGGGAAGCTGGGAAGGACCCTGTGCATCTTGCTGCTACCCCAAATAAATTCTGACTGTGAATGTGTATGCTCAGCACACACACTTTCAAAGCCTCTTGCTGGGTTGGGCTGGTAAGCCCCATTAGATGCTTTTGCTGATAGATAGTTTGATACACACTCACCAAGTAGCCAGTGTTCAGAGATTCAGAGAACCTGTATTTGTTAAGATAACATTATCATAAGGCATCTATACATAAAGTGGTCATCTTCGGAGCACTTGCTATAGGTTGTGCAACATTATGGGTCCTCTGCCCTTAGTCAATTTTATACAAATTGAAAACCTGGACAGTAAGCTCAGCATTCATGCTGCCCCTGTATGTGATGAAGGTTCTAAGCTTTGAAAGGTTAAGTAACTTCCTCAGTATTTCACAAGTAGGAATTAGGATTTGAATACTGGCCTGGGGCTTCCCAAACTATGGTGGCCCACCTGGCTCATTTGCACTTTCCCAAGAGTCTCAGCAAGCTGTCAACCCATCTGCTATGGATGTGAAGCCACTTTGCCCTTTGTTTCTAGGAGCAAGATTCTGTAAGGTTTTGGACATTCGGGGGGCTTTAGTCTCTGTTTCCTGGGTTAGTGCAGTCTCAGTTACTCCTTCCTGTTATTTTTCCACAATGTACTAATCTTCTTTACTATAACAAAACCCAAACTTAGTAGTATATAATTGATGTCTCAGTTCCCACTGAACTGCACTCTCCTTGAGGGCAGGCACGATGCCTTTGTCATTCACAAGTGTGTTTAATATTGCACAGGGCATACAGTAGGTGTCCAGCAATCATTCAGTAAGCAAGCAAATATGCTAAAATGGTAATAGAGTTTATATCATAGGGTAATATCTTTTCTTCTTCAGCCTCTAGAACTTCCTCTCCTATTTACTACAACTTTTCCTTCTAGAACCCTCCTACCCATAGCATGACATACCCATGACAGAGCCAAGGCTCAGAGGCAGGCAGGCCTTTCTTCTCTTCATTCTCCGTCCTTTCCACACACTGTATTTCTTTCTTTTTTTCACTTTTTTATTATTATTATTAAAAAATTTCCACCTCCTCCCCTCCTCCCAATTC
>LOJH01023078.1:0-19644 GCA_001685095.1 Ellobius talpinus | reverse complement strand
GCTCTAAGAAGCTCTTTGAGGAAAACTGGCCCCTCCATCTGCCACCAGGAGACAGCTCCATGCTTCCTTGATAATAATTTCTAGATAAGACATGACCTGTAGCAGTTCTGTGAGTTACAGAAATTAGTCACTTTCTCTTCGCTCCAGCGTTTTACTCATACAATTTTATCACTTTAATTTTTTAACAAAAAAACGATAACAAATCACTCCCTACGCGTGTGCCAAGCCTATAATTCCATTGTAGCTCAGGCGGAATGAAAGCTGTAGTACTTGCCCTGGTTCTCACATCTAAATTTCTGTGATTGTGGTGGATGTCATGGTGCACATGTGCGATTTTATTACTCGTGATGCAGAGGCAGGGGGTCTCTAGTTGGAGGGTGGCCTGAGCTGCATATTGACACTCCGACTTGAAAAGACAAAAACAAGAACACATTTTTATTTTTGCTAATATTATTCGTTAATATTTTATACAGCTTTTATAACAAAAACACTGTATAGTGTGTTTTGGGGACTTAGGATCCTTCAAGTCAAAAATGACATCAACTTGAATATTGATAAAAGTACCATTTTCAAGAAGGAAATATATACACACTGTATTTATCTTGAGTGTTTCTTTTGAACATCAAGTCTTTCTCAGAATGTTTCAATAACAAAATCCAGTTCACTTTTTTCAACAAGCTTTGAAAGTTCAGCTTACAGAGACTGTTCTCACTAAATTGAAAACAAGGGACACCGAAGGTATAAAAATAGTCCCATGGCCACACTATTGGGAAATCCAAACTTTCCCAAGTGCCGAGAGAGCAAAGCAACAGAAAGCGTGAGTAATAATCCAAATGAGGCTATGGTGACATTATCATGTTTGAAACATGGCTTTTGTTACTAGGAAAATTCATGAGGCAAATCCAGACTTTACCAGAAAATACCAGTTTGGAATATTCTATTACAGCCTCAGAAACATAAACTATCCTTGACTTTTAAAAGACTTCTTTTGATGTCTCTAACAAGACTAGAAAAAAATGTTTTGTGAACTTTTAATGATAGCATTAAAGGACTTTAAATAACAAATATGCAAGCATCTAGGTTCTGGAATTAGGAGGACACATGAGTAACATCCCTAAATTGAAAAACAATCATTGGCAAAATAGTGAGAAAGCCCATCTTGTGGAACCATTAGGGAGACAGACAGTTACTCTTGTTTAGTAACCATAAAATGAGATCTCAGAATGGCTGAATGGCAGTAGATGGGCAGGGATTGACTGCTATGGCACCGACACGCAGTGGCCTTCGGGAAGCCCCTGCACCCTGGCACCAGAGGCTCTGTGTGTCCCCCTGGGGAGCTAGAGCCTGTGCCTCTCTACTTGATGCTTTCTTTAATCAGATGCAGCAGTTATGACAGCTTTGTAGGCGGTCCCTTCTTCCCTCCATTAATACTTCGTTCTATCAAGCTTGTTCCCAGCCCTCTTGTCATACTGGCCACGAGGCTTTCTTGTTGATCTCCATTGTGTTTAATTAGACATTACTACTGATTTTGTTATCTTTGTCAAATAAGCTATTTTCTTCTAATCAGAATACCTTTCATGTGTTTGTGTCCTTATTGCTGGTGTTGAATTCTTGAACGTTTCAAATGGGTTAGATTTGTTTATTAGTCCTTTCTATTAAACAATGCATGTGTATGTACTGATATGTGGAGTGGGTTTGTGTATGTATCTACACATTTGAAAGTTGAAATAAACGTATATTTTTAAAATCCAGAGACAGACATTTAAGCATTTGGTGTTGTTGAAAACTACGGAAACCACTTTATATTAAGTAATTCCATGTAATATTTATTGTACTCTGTGAGACAAAGTCCACGTGGGGATTTGTTTTGTCCACTTCCACAGAAGAGTTACAGGTTTTTATAATTAATTATTTGCTGCACTGTGCCTGTAACCAACCCGTCCTTTTATTTGATAGGACCTGGCTCTCTTTTGTGGCTTTTCAATCAGTAGCCCTTACACTATTGGACTCTGGAATTCCATTTTACAAGCCCCCGGAAGCTGGAGAATCCTGACTTACTTGCTCTACCGAGAGAGAGTCCTGTGTTTAGTTGGCTGTTATCTAGTGGAACTTTAAGTTCCCGAGGGAAGAGACTACTCCTTTGCATATTACGTACTATGCCAAAAGGTAAAAACCAAAATAACAAGTCATAAAAATAAAACAGCTTTTCCTATAGGCCTGCCACTCTGGCTGAGTCCAAGCATGTTATCTCCCAGGAATATACACTCTGTGTTCTGCCAGGAGGGAGGCTCTTGGTTTCAGGCACCATGTTTTGGTTCTAAGGGTGGATATGGTTGCCAAACTGAAACATTTGTAGGTTACATGTCAACAACCAAGAGGGGTTTGAGCCAAACTTCCTCTGCAGATGAGAGCATATGCAAATGATCTTGGGGTTTCAGCTTGCGAAGGAAGCAATGTTATGGTTCCCTTTGTTCTCATGCCCCCTTCGACAGAGCTGAGTGGAAGGGGACATTGGAGGATGCGTTTCTCAGTTGTTACCTATGCCTAATGATTTCGGAATATGAATTTCTTTAAAAGCACATATTTCAAGAGTTTAAGCATATCGGAGAACTAAATGAATTTTCTTTGTCCTTAGAGAGTATAGTCTAGTCACATCTGCTTCTCTCAGTCCCCACCATTTCAGATTCGTCTAGCTCATCTTCTTTTTTACAATAACCCCCAAACTGTTCCCTGTGTTTACATTCTGATCTCTCTCCTTCTGTCTTTCCTCCCTCTTCTTTTCTTCCTGCTCCTCTGTGTGTCTGGTGTGTGTGTGTGTGTGTGTGTGTGTGTGTGTGTGTGTGTAAGCCTATAAAGACTATTATCACTCCCCGTCTTATTTTTGAAACAGGGTCTCTCACTAAACCAGAAGCACACCAATTCTGCCAGGCTACTTGCCTAGAGAGCTCCAGGAATCCTGTCTCTGCCTCCCCAGCACAAGGATTAAACTCACCAAGCTTCAAGGTGGTTCCTGAGGTTCACACGCAGGGCCTCATGGGTATGGGAAGCATACTCCTGACTGACTCCTCTTAGCTCCTCTGCATTCCATCTTTGTAGACCTTTTCCTTCTCAACATCTGGAGGGATCTCTTTAAAGACAAAATCAGCTGCAATCACTGTTCAAAACTCTCCTGTGGCCTCCTATTGCACATGACAGAGGAACCTCTCTCTGGATTCCGGCCCCATTAGGGCAGTTGGTGCCTTTTCTGGAATCGCACTTTTACCCAGTTCCATCTTGCCCAGGTCGCAGAAACAAACCCAGTTTCTGAGTTGTCCCTGACCCACAAAGTCACCTTGCTGTTAACTTCAGTCATATCATTATTAAGGTCTTGTTTGTCCTGTTCCTGTGTTGAGCTCCATGTTCCTTCCTTTCCAGTTTCCACCCCACATTATCAACTCCACTAGATCAAAAGTTGCTTGCCTTTTTTTCGCTGCTGTTTCTAATGTCCACAAAAAACTTTCTGGCACATAATAAACTTTCAGATTGGCTGGTGAAATAAATGAGAAAAACAGTGAAGTTAAAGCATGGTACAGACTTGTCTGTCAGAATAGCCTTCAACAATCTAAACTCTCCTATCACCATTTTCTCAAGAACACCCATACTTCCTCTGCTCTCAATTCTTTAAAAGGGCAAATTAAAACAACAGCTTTAAAATAGGAATTATTCCTACTCTTAAATGCAGTGCTGTAATCTACATTTAATGAACAAGTTGCATTACATATCTTTAAGTTAAATGTATTTAATCCAAAATTAGTTTTACCAGAAAAAAAGTTCATACGTCAAGCCAAGTATCTCCTAATCTGTCTGACTATTGTAGATCTTAATTGTACTTTGTAACTTCTTTTCATGTTAAAACACATTCTAAATTCTGAACATCTAAATCCAGAACATCACTGCTGTTCTCCCAGACTCTCTTGTAGGGCTCTGCCCCATCCCGAACCCCATAGGAGTAGGTAGCAGAGGCACAGGCCCATGACGGGGTGGGGACAGCTGAGCCGAAGGGAATGCAGCTCACCCTGAAACCAGCTTCTTGGGCTCAGGCGGGTGCTGCTGCAGGTGGCTCAAGTAGCACCTGCTGATATTTCTGAAGCACAGTGACGTAGACTGTGCATAGAAATTTTGTTCTTAAAGCATCTTTAACAATTCCTTATCTATAGCCAAGGTTTGAGATGAGAGAACAACCTTGGCAGCATATAGAAGACATTTTCCTATATTCCATAGCAATGAAAATTGTGTGTTAAGAATAGACATTCATGATGAATGTTAATTACCTATGTATAGTAGATGATTCTGATAAATAACTAACAAATGTTTGTCATGCCAAAGTTATTAACATAGACGATTAAAGAAAGGAAGTAAGGAATTAGTGGTGGGTTAGAATTTGGGCTGAGTATCCCAATATATATCCCAACATATATCATGAGCAATCCTGTTACATTGTTGTCATTTTATTTTTGTGAATTTCTTGATTTATTGTGTCTAATATCACTTTCTAAAGTCTTTTAGCCCATGAGTACCTGAAAGCTTTCTTTAAAAAGCTGTGTTAATGATATACTATAACAATCATAGCTTTCTACTACCCATCCAAAAAAATTTAAAAATTTAAGAAGTAAAATTTACAAAAACTGGAAGTGTTGAGTCTTTTTGCTACTTTGAATTTGCCAAGGGAAATGATCAATAAATATTCATTTTGGAAGGGCAGCAAAATATTAGCTATTACCTAAGTTTAGTTGTACAGGCACTAATAGCACAGAATCCTCACTCTGTAGAGGGTCAGTGCTGCAGTGATTGACCACAGGAACTCAGACTAGCCAACTGGGGGAGGTTTGATCTGGGTTTCCAATCATCAGCACCCCCCCAAATACTCATAAGGCTCCAGTAGAAATGTCCTTTTTCCCTAGATGAGGAGTGGGGCTTAAGAGAATTTTGATAAAGATGAGAAGGCTTAAGCTATGATGAAAGATGAAGATGAGCGGACTTCATTGGATAGACTATGACTAGACGGCAGCCATGAGTAAAGGCAGACGTACACCGTGTATCTGGTTAGGGTCAGTGATGCAGAGGAATTGTTTTAACCTGGATTATCTTTGCTCTGCAAGGACTCGCTGGTGGTTCAAATGGTTAAGAGTTGCTGCGGGAGGGATCTAGTGCAGACTTGGAAGTGGTGTTGAATACTTCCACACCCAAGAACAACTGACTTAGGAAAAGTAACAAAAAGTAGGAAGGTCTTCCAAGTATTCTTGGTGAGAGTTTGAGCTCCACTGATACGTATGTGTGTCTAAAAAGCACTTCTCTTAGAAACATATTTAACTGATCTAAAAAGCCCAAAGTGCCCATCTTCTACTACTTCTGGAAGCTTTTCTATTAGGCATGAGTAAGATGACAGGGTTTTTTGGTTTTGGTTTTAATATTTGGACCTTTATTGTTGTACTGAGTTAACATCTATTAGAAATTAAGCATTTACTATACATTGAGATAGATTTATCTATTTAAATAGTAATGTCTTACACAATCTTAAAAAGTTCTTTGTTACTATTTCCAGTGAAGAAACAGGAAACAATCAGGTATAAACTAAATATTTTTAAATGCTACTTCAAATTTATTCTACCAAGATCATGCACCAAGGACTCACAGACACATAATACATGTATGTTTGTAGAAACAATTAATGAAAAAAGAGGCCATGAATTTGAAAGAGAACAAAGAGTAGAATATAAAAGGTATTGGAAGGAAGGAAAAGTAAAAGAAATTATTTTTTAAATATGTATTTAATACAAAAATAAATAAAAAAGACCCACAAATGCTTAATCAATACAACTTTTACTTTTTGTAATATTTAAAAGTCCATAAAGTAATAATTAAAAATTACTTTTATATGTCCTTTATTATATAAGCCCTAGTGGAATAATTTCAGATAGAAATACAATGAAATTATATAAAAAAACCTAACTGGATAACTGTGGAAAATGTATCCTGTGTATATTTTCAATAGGACTGCTCTGTCACCTCACCATTAATTCATATTCTTGAGTTAAAGACAGGATTCACAGCACACAAAAATATGGTAAAATAACACAGGAAGATATTTGTGCTGTTGTTTAAGCTTTACCATGTGTACTTCTTTTCTCTAAGTTATTAATAGGCTTGAGAAAAATAATATAAGCAGTTGGTCCTAAATAGAAGCAAGTTTGAGAAAGCAGACTTCCGTCAGAGCCGGCTGCTGTTTTGGAGAGGGGAAGCAGGAGTCAGATAGTTTTGTGAGAAACTGGGAAAGAGGAAGCAATTCAGCCTCACAATCACTACTGATATTTGATTTACTCTTTTTGGAGTTTACAAGTGGCTGCCAAGTTGCGTCTAATGCATGCTGCGTAATCCTTGGAGGCTTCCCCCCAGGCTGATGTGTGCGTCAGTGGTGACCATGAGAGAGGAAGCAACTTAGAAAAGATTGTTTACTACTTAGTTTAGCATGGAATTAAAAGACTAAAATAAGCAGTTTAGGGCAACATTGGAAAGCTGGTTTTTGTTATTGTTATTGTTTGTTTTTTTTCCAGAGGAAAATAAATTCATGACTTCCCCAGAGAGACAGCAAGCACACAACCCCAAATGTTAATTAGAATGCCATTCTAAGCAGCATTTTTTAATGACTTCTTTGAAGGTCACTAGAAGGCAGAGGCATGCTTTTCAAATGACTTCCATCTTCATTTGTAAGCCCCATGTGAGATTAAACAAACAAACAGACTAACCAAAAATTACCTCAGTGTTCATGGTCATTTTATCAGTTCCATGTGAGAGTAGACCAACTGACTGTGTCCAGCCCAGTCATGATGGCGTCTTTAAGAGCACAGTAATCTCAAGAGTACGAAGGGGATTGCATGAGGCAGAGGTAAACAGAGGGTGTATGGAAAAAGCTGCGGAGAACCCTGTAGTGGCCTTGCAGTCTTTGTTGCTGGGTACTTACTCATTTTCCCAGTTAACGGGTTATAATTTCCTTGAGGTAAAGATTCTCCATAGTTGTTTGTTAAGTCTTTTCCGGTTGATAGACTGGAACAAATGAGAGGGGAATGCATTGAGCAGCTGTGAGCGACTCTTTCCCTGGGGTAAGCCTACTTCAGCTGCTAAGTGGGGACTGGCTTGGGGAAGGTGTTGGGGAAATAAGGTCACCGGCCAAGCAGTGTATGGAACAGGGCTTTTGTTGGCTTCTTCTCTTTTGCATGCAGGAGGGAGTCCTGGGAACGCCCACCAGCACAGCTGGTTGAAGGCTCAGCCCCATTTCCACAGCTCTCTCTACAAGAGTGGATTCCCAGACACCTACTTAACCCCATTGTTCCAGAAGTAGTTTGAGAAACACAGAACAGGAAGGCCCCTAGCATCACACATAAACCCACCCATCATTTACACTCTAGAAGCAATCATCTGTATACTTTGAAAACAAAGAAAGACTCAGTAAACAAAGAGCATTCTAAGTTTTAAAGATGTAAAAGAAAAGTGCAAAGCTCACCTGGCCTCAGCTTTAGACACAGAACTGCAGGCAACTAAGGAATCGTGAGAGTGGGGGAAATGGTTGGCCCAGGGAGGAGCATGCCGATTGGTTACCCAGTACCTAGTAGCTAGCCCTGAACACATAGGCACAAGTAACATTATGCAGATTGAGGAAGTTGTAGTTATGTGTTTACGAATGCACACATATATATGTAACAGCTATTAAAAAAAAGAGGATATGAATATCAGTGAGAGCAAGGGGTACATGGAAGGAGCTGGAGAGAAGAAAGGAAAGAAGGCCAATTATGCAATTATTATCAAGAAATTATTAAAAACATAAAACAGATGGAATTTACTGTAGGAACAAAATATAAGTTATTTTATTAGTTTAGGTTTATTTTTTACTTTAAATGTGCAAGTTAAAGTTATTTATCTGTGGGACTGTATGCCTCTCATCACAAGATAAGCAGCTTTTCTCCATTTCCATCTGAGTTTTATATTTTCAGTTTTCTTCTTCATTATGCTGTTCTTTTAATTGTTTTTATTTTATCTTTCATTTTCCCAAAGGGCCAATAGCATCTATTCAATTTTAAATTTTAATTTAATTAGAGTGAGTTATTTTAAGATGTTTAAGCTCCTTGAGTCCCCAAACATCATCATTTGGGATTTATAAAGTCTAGAGAATTGAGTACACCCCAGGGAGGAACATTGTGGCTGATGCCATCCTCTTTACTGAGATCATTGGGGGGAAACTTGGAAGGGCAAGTTTAGATTGGCCCAGGAAGGCTGGGTAAGCTTAACTTGCAAGCTGAGATCTTACTTTCTGAGCTTTGAAAATTTTGGCCAGGGAAGTGACCTGACCACAAGGTTCACTGTATAATCGCATCTCAGCCTTGCTTCTCTGATCATTTGAGAGCTGCTCACTCGGTTTCCTAATGCTAGCTACCACCTCAGCGTGTCACCGTTTCCTGAGAATGCCAGTAATGTGCTATGAAAATAGAGTCATCTCCAGTTGCTCCTGTCTGATGTCTGCCAGCAATGGACAATAGACTAACCTTAGAAATGACCTTTCCTGTTTAGTACATCCCTGACCAGGGGATGCTGTGTTCAGGGCTTCTCATGGCCTCTGCCTTTTGAGGAAATACCCCATCCTACCAATGATGCAACCTTATTTTCACAACTAGACCCTTTCAACTACACTATAAAAAACATTTGAGCAGGATCATTGTGTGGCATCTTCTCTTGATAATTGGTGGACCAGTCTGTATTTCTTACATCCTACCTTATGTCCGAAGCTGCTGGATCCTACCTGTGCAATTCTGGAAAATAAATTAAATTATGAGTTCCAGGAAGGACTTACATTTGCTTGTTATTTCTGGTTTAATCAAATTAAAAGGGAAGAATCAAAAAAGAATAGCAATGTCAACTTGTCTAGTGTTACTGGAAATTATGACCCTGTTAGTTTGACATTTTTATTAAAGGTTTTAATTATCCAGCTGTTAATAATATTAGTCAAGTGCTCATTAAATGTGTTACCTTTTAATAGGCTTGCCTGATCAAAAACTTTTGTTAAAAGTCTTAGGAAAGTTTTTTTGTTTTGTTTAGAGTTTTTTTTTTAAATGTTGTGTTTTTCCACTGACTACTTCAGGAGAGGTGGACTCAGGCCATACGATTGCAGGGAAAGGTGGAGAGTGAATAAGAAATTTATAGGATTTAGAATTTATCCCAAGGTATGGATGTAGATGTTGAAAAACAAATCTGCAGAGTGATTAAGGATATGAAAGAAGAGGCAAGAAGCATACACTAGCATGGGCAGTGACAGCTTTTCTTTTTTAACATTTGAAGGTATGCCAACTTTTACACTAAGGAATAAGGCAAGAAAAACATGCAGTTCCTGTGCTCAGGAGAGCTCCTTGTAGGTGCAGTGGATGCTGTTTATATTAATGCGCTCCCTGACGGTTAGGTCGCTGTTTGTGGACCTTGAGGTCAAATCTGATACTTTTGCCCACAAATCTTCTTCATCTATGTTTTGTATCTTTCTCATTCTCTTTGAATGAGAGAGGAAATAAATGTTATTGACTATGCTGTTTAAAGAAATAGGAATTGTAGTTCTAGAAGAGTTTCTCAGAGATGGGCATGAGTAACTTGCCCAATTTTCTGATTTAAATATAAGCCTCATTCAGATCACTGCTAAGTTGACTTTTGCACTGTGCACATGCCTTTACACTTTTCATTGGGGACTCTGTGATAGGTCCCACTTTGACATTTGGAGAATGCTATTGTTCCAGTTGGTGAAGCTGCATCTGTGCCCAGATGGAGGTTCCCGGTGTCAGCATGTTATATCTGGAAAATGAATGCCTGTTGTTTTTCTAAAGCATGTGGAAGATGAGAAACAACATCAAGAAATGAAATATAAAACTAATAAATCATTTTTAACATGAACATCCATGTATTTTAAGATGTTACTCTCAGCTGAGTCATTAAATGATGTAGGATCCCTCTCTTTAACCCCTTGTATGTTTAATACATATTCTCAGTATCATGTGATGGTGCAGGACAATTGTCTATATTCTCTCAATTATGTTTTAAATAAATGCTGATTGGCCAGTAACCAGGCAGAAAGTATAGGCGGGACAACCAGGCAGGAAGTAGAGGTGGGTCAATGAGAACAGGAGAATTCTGGGAAGAGTGAAACTCCCTCTGCAGTCCTGCCCAGACTCAGAAGGAAGATGTGACCTGCCCCTCTGAAAAAGGTACTGAGCCATGTGGCTAACATATACTAGAATAATGNCAGGAAGTAGAGGTGGGTCAATGAGAACAGGAGAATTCTGGGAAGAGTGAAACTCCCTCTGCAGTCCTGCCCAGACTCAGAAGGAAGATGTGACCTGCCCCTCTGAAAAAGGTACTGAGCCATGTGGCTAACATATACTAGAATAATGGGCTAATATGAGTTATAAGAGTTAATAAGAAGCCTGAGCTAATGGGCCAATCAGTTTATCATTAATATAGACCTTTGTGTGATTACTTTGGGGCTAAATGACTGTGGGACCTGGGGGGAGGACAGAAACCCAGACAACAACGTGAAATGTTGAAAAGATGTGCTAGTGATGTCCATCACGTGCCTGTGGCAATCAACTGTCTTGTCCTCACTCCAGCTGCTCTTTGGAGGTGTTTTGATGATAACTGTGTTTTCTTTGCGTGCTGTCTCGTGTTGTTTGTTTGTTTGTTTTACACTAAACATCAAATTTCAACTTTTGGTTAAAACTTTACTCTGTGAAGTCATTGTATTTTGTTCCTGAGCTCCAAACACACAGCAAATTATCATCTTGTTTAAGGTGACCAGTTGTCCCCATCTGCCTGGGTCTGTCCTGTGAAGGTGACCAGTTGTCCCCATCTGCCTGGGTCTGTCCTGTGAAGGTGACAAGTTGTCCCCATCTGCCTGGGTCTGTCCTGCTTCAAAGGACAGACCTAGATCCTGTAGCTCCTAAATCCTGGTCAACCACTTACTTTGGGGATACTTGGGACCACTGAAGATCCTAATTAATATTTCCTCTATTTTCACGATAATCAATGCTGCTTAGCCTGTGGTAATTTCTGTTGTCCAGTGCTTTAAGCGATTTATTCCAGCCCTGTGTGTTGATTTTGGCCCATAGAGGTGGTATATGTAATCTCATAGTATTTCTCAAAAAAATGAAGATGAGTGCTTGCAATGGACTTCCGAGCCCAGTGTTCCTTTATGTTTGGCTCCTCCACATTTATGTTAATTGCTTTATACCTAGCTGTCCTTGATTTGTAGCCCCATATGCAAGGACTACTAGCTCTGTTTAATGAAGAAAATATTTGGCTCTACACAGACTTTTCACAAGGGAAACTCGTGGATGTACTTGCTCAAGATTTCTTTCAGCTATTATATAATATGCAATCAGCTTTCTGTACAGTTTACAATCTCTTGGCAGGCTGTTTCAAAGTTTGCCTGCTCCTGGGTGATTAAGGCAGACTTCTTAAGCTTCTCATGGGACTTCACAAATGAAACAGATAGCAATCTGCATGGTGTTGTTTCAGGATTACAAATGTTATCTTCCCCATCCTTAGTAGATCTCCATGGAGATAGAAGGGTAATTTAATGATAGACAACCTCCTTCAAATTAAAAGTTTCTCACTGCAGAAGTTTTTCTTGAAATTTTGAATCTGTGGGAAACGGTAAACCATATTTGTGTAGTGGTTTGATGTGTCAGCTGGCTCTGACGCAAGCCTGGGCAAAGAGTAGGGGGTTGGAGAGGAGACTGAAGCTGGAGTTTTGACACAAAATGACACTGGATGGTGTCACCTTAAGAGGTTACAATGGTTTGGAGACCTGCTGGGAAGGATTTGGTGATGGAAGTTAAGGTTAAAAGAAGACTGAGGTGCATCTGCCTCATAATGTATTTTCTTTTCCTGTCTTAGTCTCATGGTTTAAGAAGCTCCTAAGTCGTGGGGTGCTGTGGCTTTCTGCATTCAGCATGAAGAAGAAAGGGAGTGGGGTTCCTTCTTCCATGCTCACAGTAGCCTTGAAATGGGATCATCGGGATCCCATCAAATGCAGCACATGTGATGCCCGTCTCAGCACCCTCTCTAGGGTTTGTGCAGCAGCATAAGAAATTGTGCTTAGAAGGTACAAACAGTGCTGCAGCTAAAGCTATTCACTTTTTGCTCATAGTAATAAGGCACAAAATTGAGCAGCCATAAACAAATGCATTGCAATTGTCTAGAGTCATGCTCTTTGGCACTGTTTTATAAGAACTTGCTTCAAGGGACTCAAAGCAGAATTTTACTAGCAATGCCTAATTGTCAGATGTCTTTTCTTTTCCTCTTTGAAGCTGCCACAGAAAATGCATAGATTATTCTCGCCAGGTTGGTATCAGCTGCAGTTCCCAGTTTTTGCTGGTCAGCTACTAACTGCTACAATTTTCTGATCTTGCTTGGGCTTGCTTTTGTTCCTGACCATATCAGGATTTAACCAATGGGATAAGTCTCATCTTGAGAGTTTAATAAAAAATGAATTTCCAAAGTCGTCATCAAAAGCATATTGAATCAGAATCTCCTCAGGAAATGTTTCTACAAAGAGAAATTATAGGGACATTACGCCACATTGTCTCCATAGGTGATCTCATCATTAGCCATAGTTTTAAGCTTTAACTGTTTTTCTATGCTTCATGACTTGCAAGTTTATAGCTTTACTGTTATTCCCTCTTTGAAGCTCTGGCCCTGTATATGTTCTTGCTTTCTGATAGCTCCTCTTGGATGTATGACAGGTGACTCCATCTCAACATGTCCTAACTGTGCACTTGATATTCCCTTGAAATCTATCTCCTGCAAAGTCTCTATCTCATCTGTCCGTAATTGGGACCATCATTCACAGAGTGTCTTAAGCTTTATTGATTCCATCTTCTGTGCATGCCCAGCCTACTAACAATACATATCTGATTTTTGAATGTCTTGTTGGTTCCACCTCTAGAATATGCCTTGACTCCATTCTCTTCTTTCTAACTCCCCCCCNGTCTACATGGGAACATACCATAGAAAACTACTGAAACAGACTTCTTGCTGACCTTATTTGTTTTCTTTCTCCCTATTGATTTAATATGTATTTATAAACTATTGTCATCTTTAAAAATGTCATGAGCATCCTCCATTTAAACATTTTGTTATTTTGCTTTCCGTATGTAATTTTGAAAATTTTACAGAATGTGTTTAGATCATTTTCACTTCCTCCTCCAAGATCCACCCCTTTCTTTTCTATCTGCTCACCTTTGTGTCTTTTGTGGGGTATATATGTGCTTTTAAAAATTAAGACCAATTTGTGCTGCTCGAATATACCTGGATGTGTAATCTTTCACTGTAGTATGGTTGACTTAGCAGGAGCCACACTCTTAGAGAAATTTATGTCTCCCTATCCCAGCAACTATCATTTGCCAATAGCCCCTCATCGGGGGAGAGAATTCTTGTCTACCTCTCATAATGCTGGCATTTGGTTTGGCTTGAGCTTGCACAGGTCTTATATATGCTGTCACAATGTCTGTGAGTTCATATGTACAGCTACCCTGCAGTGTCCATATGATACTGTTTCCCTGGAATCATCTACCCCCTCTGACTCCTACAAATCTCAATGATCCTTGAGTGTTGGGAAGATGGGTTGCAATGTAGATATTTTATTTAGGACTGAACATTCTGCAGCCTCCTACTCTCTGTACCTCAACTAGTTTTGGATCTCTGTGTTGATTATCATATACTGCAATCAGAAGTTTCTCTGGTAAGAGTCAAAAGATATATAACATATGGTTATAATGATAAGTCAAAGCAGTAGGTTCCCCATTTGGGCATATGATTTGTCTAGATATAGGTTCTTGGCCCCATAATGGTATTAGGTTTGAGTTTCATTTTGTGGAGTGTGACTTAAATACATTTAAAAATGGTTGGTTACTTCCACGATGTGTTGCCACTATTGCACTAGTGGGCATGTGTTGCTAGACTATTCATTATTGTAGCTCAGAGAGTTCACAGATGGTAAGACTTCTCTGGTGGTGTACATGGCACCTTCCAGCACTGGGAAAGCTAGCCAGAAGTGATGCAGTTGTGAGGTGAGTACCAGCTTGATTTCCCCCATGTTCGGTGACTCGAATATGTGTTGTCTTCAGTAATAGGGTCTTACCATGAAGTTCTGGAAGGTAACCAAGAGAATTTTCAATAGCCTGCAATGTTTGGAAGTCTGTGGAACCTCATGGGCAACACTTCTAAGAAGTAACTCATTCCTGGCACTGGAGTTTTTGTTCGTTAGCATGGAGTTTCTAGTTGGATCATTGTCACCTCATTTACGGTAACTCCATTTTAATTCTGTCTGTCTGTCTCTCTCTCTCTCTCTGTGTTTATGTGTATGTGTGTATGTATATATGTGTGTGTATGTGTGTGTATGTGTATGTATATATAAAAGTTTCTACAGTAGTAGGTTTCCATATGTTTTGTGCAAGATCTTTTATTTATCCCTCTCTGTATTCCTTCTTCTACTCTGCCCTCCTTGCTCCAACCAAATTAAATCTTCCTATTTATTATTTCTCTTTGCCTCTTTATGCCACTGTCATCTATCTCCCTTCCCTGGAAAGATTTCCTAACCCCTGACATGGCCACATAGTTATTTCCTGACTTGTGTAAGTATTCTAAATGAAACATACATATTTGAAAATCCAAAGTTAACATCCACAAATGAGAGAAAATATATGATTTTGTCTTTCTGGATCTGAGTTATTCACTCAGAATTATTGTTTCCTACTCCATCCATTTACCTGTGAATTTCATAACTTTGTTTTTCTTAATAGCTGGATAATGTTCCATTGTGTATATACTACATAGTTTCTCATCATGTTTTAAATTCAATTGAGCATGCTAGTGTCTGGTAAGATTGAGCATGGCAAGCTACCCTTGTCCTGGTTACTTTGCATCCACTTCCTCCAGGGTAAGGGCATCGTCATACTGTTCTTGCCTTTGTTTCCTGAAGTTTATCTGTGTGACTGAAGTACTTTTGCCAAAGCATTGGCTTTTTGTAATATATTCATTTCCGATCCTCTAAGGAATTAGTCAATGCTTGCTTGGATAAAATCTTCCTTCTGTACTCTACTAAATGCTCCAACTTCCTCAACACATAGATTTTCTTTGGTTCTTTTTCCTATTTCTACAGCATTCAACATGCTGTAACTATTTAGAGACACTATGTGGGCAAGGTCTGTAGGGTTTTCCTCGCTGCTGTAAATCACTCCTGCCATAATGTCTGGGTAATGATAAGCACTGGATACATATTTATTAAAGAATTAACTAATTTCAGTTATATTGTTAATTTTAATGTAAGATTAGTAAGTGTTATTTGAGAAACAGAATTAGATTGAGATTTCACAGAATAACTAATTTGTTACTGAAGCTTTAAGGACTGAAGCCAGATATGGAGTTGCAGTAATATTCAGCCCAAATTCTTGCTAACCTTTTTCTCTTGTGCTCATGTAAAGATTAGAATAAATATTTAACATTAACCATCTCATGTACCCTTCCTTTAGTTGAATAATTAGAGGGATAATGTGTGTATAATACTTTGAAAATGCTTCATTGTTCTTAATACAATTTTTATCTTCTGTGTATATATCATATATTTGTGTCAAATATGTGTACACGTATGTATGTAGAACCATACAGAAATACTCATTCATTTAGTAGTCAAGGTAAGAATCAGGTATCCTCCTACATCCCTTTCCACCTTGTATTCTGAGAGAGGGTCTTTTACTAAATCCACAGCCTGCTGTTTGGCTTGGTTGGATGGCCAGATAGATCACAGGATCTCTGTCTCCACTCCACCAACACTGAGGTTACAGGCCTGTACAGTCTTCCTTTGCTTTTACATGGGTGTTCGGGATTTGAATTCAGTTCCTCCACTTTTGAGAGCAAGTGCTCATATCCCCTGAGACATCTCCCCAACCCCATTTCTTTATGTTACAAAAATCCAGAAAACCACACAAAGTTGACCTTAGATACAGATAAACTAGGCATGTTCTCACCTGACGGAGAGTGTAAAAACAAATAAAACTAGTTGCTGTTCTTGAAGTTTTGAAATTCGTGAACAAGATTTTTATCGTGTTATGTGTTCTTTACTCTCTGAGGTTCTGTGTGATTATATATGTATGAAAGTCATCACAATATCAAAGCTCAATGCACACGTGGTCTTGTTTATATTAGGCAGGAAAATTGGATTGCATCAAGTCATCTTAATTGGTGAAAGGAAAGATGAACTTGGAGTGGAAGCTGGTCGCCACACCACTCTATAACAGCATTATTTCATCACTCAAACTGCCTATGTTCTTGCTCATTAGTGCATATGAACTCTTACAGAGCAAAACACTTTTTAAGTTTGTATCAGTGGGGCATAGAAATACAGGTTGGGATAAGCTTGCACTAAAAGTGACTACTTCCATCAAATATATCAATATCCTGTGATAGGTCAAAATATGTAAAATGAATATTCTTAGCACAAACTGGACTGATATGTTAGAATTTGCATAAATGCACTCTGGACCTTGGAAAAACCAATGTCTCATTTTCTGCAAAAGTGCAGGTTGCTCGATGGTGGGTGTTGTGCTTCACTGTCAGCCTTAGCAGTTTAGGACAGGTTTGCATAGTTTGTACATCAGAGCCTTGGCTTCCTTCTTTCCTCATCTGCTCATTTCACCTTCTACGATTGGCTTATTTTGGTTAAATGGTACAAACATTGAGAAATAGTTATTGATGTGGGCACATGTTCCACAATCCCCTGTGGCCTTTCTCCTCGTTACCCCACTTGACACCCCTCTCACAGTCCTTCTGCTATCCTCACCAAACCATCCTCCTTTCCATCTTCTGGCCACTGCTTTTCTCATAGTAGATGCTGTGGCTACACCTTGGATATCATTAGCAAGTTAAATGCTGAATATCACATCTTGGATTGTGGCCTCATGAGTCATTTGCCTTTTGAGCAAGGTGTGTCCAATGTTGGAAAGAAATCATAGCAAGGTCTACACCAGAGTGCCAACAAGTTTTCAAATGGGGTTGCCACACCTAAACCTAAAGCATTTTTTCAACAGTTAAGATTAAGAGTAATTAACATTTAATATAAGCATTGCTTGTTTGTTCTTTAAGTTTCCATGAAAACTAGCATTGAGCCTGTGTGTTGGTGCCTATGTTAACCTTGGTCTTTCAGACATTACTCTTCGTCGGATCTGTCCTTTCTCACCAGAGAATTAAAGAAAGCATATTAACTGCTTTTTATAGGAAGGAATGATATTCTGTAAAGGTTATGATCTCAGAGCACAGCATCAGCATTGCGCCCCCTTAATCATCACACAGGAAAGACCTATTTGTAGCATGAAGACGAACTCAACACTATTGCTTTATACAACCTACTTTTATATTAGGGTATCCCTAGGGTGAATATTCCTTTTTAAAATCGTTGCTAGGATGTGCATTCTTTAGTAGTGTGCCTTTCCTGTTGCTGGTCTACTTCAGCACTCGGGACATGCTTTTCTATTAGACTTATAAGGGAGGACAATAGTGCTCAACTTTTACTTTTTATCATTTACTTACCCTTTTCAGTTATGTAAAGATAATCAGATTTTCAGATTTTTATATATTCTTCAGTGAGAATTTATGATTTGCATTTGGTGTTAGTAACTACCCATGTGCTTGAGAGCCTATATAGTATAATAAAGCTAAGTGGAGCCATAATAGTCTTTGAGTTATACATTCCTATATAGATGGATATATATATAATATTGATAGAATAATAGATAATTATTTTATTGTGTGTGTGTATGCCTATATAGGCCAGGAGAGGTGTTGAGTTTCCCAGACATGGAGTATAGGCTGTTTTGACTTGCACCATATGGTTGCTGGCAACTAGATTCATGTTCTCTTAAAAGTAGCTAAGCCTCTTAACTGTTAAGTCATCTCTTCATCCCCATGTGATATTATTTGCTTAATACGACAATAGCTGTCCTGAGTCAAAAAGGTAAGCCTGCATATCAGATAGAAAGCCTGTGGAAAGCAAAGGTGTGCACTTTCTCCCCTTGTACACCTAAGCAGGGTCGTTCCTTTAGTTGAGATCATGCACGCTCATTACACCTGTCAAACCTTCTCCACCCCAGTGCTCTCTACAAATTCTAGTCCAGCTGATTAGTGTGAGCTCACAATATTGACACTTTGTAGTAGGTATTATCAATCCCTGCCCCCAAGAGTTCTCTTTTATTGATCTTGATTCTGTATCTGTTTTTACATAGTCTAAGAGTGAATTAACTATTTTAACTGTAGGAAACCAATCAGTCAGTCAAGACAACTTTAAGTGTCTTATTTTTTTTCTATTTTTTAAAAATTTTGTTCCATGCTAAGTTGTTAGAATACATACAGTCGGGTATGTGTATGTCTTTCACGTTCTGACTCCTGTTTCTGTTCTTCTGTGCTATGGGAGCATGCTATGGCAGTGTGCTCTTCCTGTCTGGATGGATTTCTAGCTTTGAACTTATTGCTTGTGTTTGTGGCTCACCAGCTACCAGTTCAGCATCTTTGGCAAGGCACAAACTCTGTGCCTCGATTTACTCATATGTTAAGTAGGAAAAGGGGCATTTTAAAGGGAAGGACAATAGAATGAAAATATGAAAGACTTAGAATGCTGCAAGAGGTTCTTCACAATGGTTAACTATTGTATTTGTTAGTATGACGCTTTTACTGACATTCGTTCACGGTCAGATTCCTGGAACGATAGTTTCTAAAGCATAGAATAAGCGGTTCTTCAGTTTTACTGAAAATTATTCTCTGCAGATATTGCCCGAAGCTACTCTGTAAGGTGTAAGTGTTGTATGAATTCCCCCTTTCCTTTGCCTTTGCCAACACTCTGTATTTGTAGGCTGTTAATTACATTCACTGTGTGATATCTCCCTGTTTATTTTAATTTTCTTTCTCTGATAAAGAGTAAAGCTGAAAAGCTTTTTAAAATGGCTTTCTGGAGATGGACAAATAACAGACTTTCTTACAAACAAATGAGTACTCCCGGAGATGAAATTAAAATATAAAGAAACCCAATTTTATCCTCCAGTAGGAAGGACAAGGATACAATGAAAGACAGAGGTTTAGCTTCAGTAATATTATATTTCTTTAAATGCCCCAATTTAAAACATGCATTCAAGTAACACTATACAGACTGAGATGAATATATTTATGCATTTAGGAAGATGTTTGTGTGTATGTGTGTATTTGTAAGTACATAACAATGGTTAGTGAAAAATGAGGCCATGGTTTTGAAAGAGAGAAAAAGGGATATAGAGGAAGACTTGAAGGGGAAAAAGGAAGAGAAAAATGATATAATTATAATTTAAAAAATAAAAGAAATAATTTAAAAATTTTGTTTTAGGCACCTTCAGAAGAAAACAATGTAGTTTTTTAATTGAAATATGCAAGTAGCTACTGGAATATTACTTTGTCCTTTTCAAAATTTTAAGATTTTGTAAATTTTTTTATTTTTACATGTAATTATTCTTTTTTATTTCAGACACTTTTTATTGTTATTAAAAAAAATTTCCACCTCCT